>JAUZNJ010034932.1:0-12482 GCA_034780135.1 Jordanella pulchra | reverse complement strand
TATATATATATTTTTTTTTTTTTTTTAAGAGAGAGAGAAAGGCAGGGACAAAAAAACAAAAAATGCATATTCGAGACGTCTGCCAGCTGAAAAGATAGTTATTTGCAAATGCTGCCTGCCTCCAGAAAACTGCTTGCTGTCTCATAACATAGATTGCCCATTGTGTGGGCTTCCCCTGTGATGCTCATACGTTGTATTGTTCTAAACCTGAAAAAATACAGTACATTCTATGTAAAATATTGTAAGATTTTATGGAATTCAAGTGATAATTGTTCTGCCTCCGAGGGGGAGATGGCATCTGTTTACTTTAGTTCTTTTTCCCCTTATTTTCTAAAATAGAATAAAAATATTGGCATGATCTGTACAGATTTGCAAAAACTCTTTAAGTTATTATTTCATGAGGTGGCTTAGGCTCACACTAAAAGAGGCAATCTTTAAGAAATAGGAAACCTATAACAAACAAAACAAAACCACAAGAAAAATCCCATCTAGATAAATAGAAGACAGATGGAACAGCAAAAAGAGAAAAGGAGCAATAATGGTCTCTACAGTTCAGCATCTGCTCATTAATCATTCATAGATGGCCAAGTGGCAGCTGCAGGAAGCCCAGGTTATGGTATCAAATCTCAATTTATAAATAGAATAGTTTATAGAGCTAGTTGGCAAAATACCATCACCCAAACTCCACTTCTTCCACATCCCACTGGATCAGTAGAATTCTCAAAATTTTGAGCTTCTAGAGCTGGTGTCGTATTCAGTAATGCTATGTGTTGTGACATGTGAGTGTAAGACAATCTCTGTCAAAACCACTGAAATATTGAAACTGGAGTCGAGAAAACATCATATACCAACTGAATCTAACAGATGCTTCTGGCCATCAAGGTTATAGAATTTAGTTAAAAACATGGATCTACCTAAACATGCCTGCTGGAGTTTGATCATAAAGTAGCCTTCCTGAACTGTAGCATATAAAGGCACAACTTCCTCTACTTCACTATTTACCAGTCACTGTTGTGCTGGTAAGAAAATGCCATCACCTACCCTGTTTGTGATGGTGATGCCTCTCTGTCACTGACCCCCATTGCTTCAAGGTCGGCCGCTGACAGCTGAAGAATGGCAAAGTACCTGTAAGCTTATATGATGGCACAGGTGATGTTTGGTGGAAGTCCGATCTCCCCTACTCCTCAATCCCTGAGACATGGTGGTGACAAGTGAGCCTGCTATTGATTAATGCACCATGAAAGGGCCTTATATTATATGACAAGCACATACCACTTTTCTTTTTATAACAAATAGGCCTTTATAAATTACTGAGTGGAAGATTGTGGCTGACACTTTTGAAATGCATTTCTTTTTTTTTATTTCAGCTTTACAAATGATTAACATGTCCTTAAAGGGATAGGTCGCAACTTTTGAAATGAAGATCTAATTGCGGGTTATAAGGAGTTAACATTGTACCTGCAGTAGATAACTGTCTTAGAACCAATACAGATTCGCTGGTCCAAGAGGAAACAGCTGATGTTTATGCTTGATCATAAAGCAGCAATCACAGTTTATGTAAATGCTGCTTTATGGGCTTTTAAATTGCTGTCAAAGTTGCATTGGCTGGTTATTTGAACAAAAGTTGGTGATTATTTAAATTTGGAAGCAAGTAAACATGAGAATGTAACATGGTTTGGGTCGGAGATCTACTTTATATAAATATAAGGTTGTGTAAAAAAAAAACAAAATATTTTTCTTCTCAAACTTTTTAAGGCTTTTATTTTTTAAATAAATTTTTATTAAAGGCAATTTACAGCTTTCTATTCAGTGTGTTTCTTTCTCCTGTGTTCAGTAATTCCTATGAGAGGATCATTAGCAATGCCTCACTGAAACAGGACTCATGTCTATAATTTCACTCAAATCACACCTAATAGCTCAAGAGCAAAAGCTTTTTGACTAAACTAAGACATGAAGACTCGACACTCTACTTGAATTTGTAGCATGGGACTTGAGTGTCATAGGTATTTTTCATTTCAATTGAGTAGAATTTGATTGTCACCTATGGGGTACTGGAATGTCACTCAAGAACAAAATGACCTAATGTGATTGATTCTGGATTATTTCATAAACTATTGTTGAACAACAGTATTACTGCATGTTTAAAGTTATACCTTGTTGACTTTAAAAATATTGTATATCAAATAAAATGTGTAAAGATTGTTTACACACATTGAAATGGGTGGTGAAGAGGTATAGAAGTAAACGTAACTACCATTGTGAGACTTGAGACTTTAATTTCACTAGAAAATATGCTTTGTTAACATCTCTGCACCACTCTTCCTACCTCTCGTTGCATGTAAAATATAATTCACTTTTGTCTAAAAACATCTGATAACATATTAATTTAAAAACATTATAAAGAATCTTCCCTTTTGATATTTTGTTTACATTCTTTTTATGTTTTCAATATGTTTTTAAGAAAGTTAGGGCTGAGAAGGGCCTAGATTAAATAATAGAAGAAAAAGCTATATATAAATATATGCAAAATTGATATGAATGTGTGGCAGTGTGGTTCTGTTAGATTTTGCAGACTATATTATTCATTATCGAAAATGACTGACACTGTGGATCAGGGGTTACAGCAACGTATAAGCTGTCAGAGGAGAGGTGAACAGCACATCATTCAGCTGTCTAAAGGTTGTCTTTGGGTAAAGTTAGTCATGATGTGCAATTTCTTTTTACATTTCCATGTAGTGTTGCAGCAGCACAGTCTAAGCTAAAAGTTTCAGGCAGTGAAACATTTCTTAACTTTTATTGCGCCACAGAAGATGTTATGTTTTGCAATTAAAACAACTTAGCTAAACGTAATAATTTCTTTCCAGATTCAGAAGTTACCGTCTACACGTTTGATAAACTGAGGATGCTTAAGTTGATGCTAAAATGGGTCCTGCTGTGGTGAAGAGGTAAAGTGCATGACCCATATACTGTCTGTCGCAGTTTTGTCCGCATACTTTCAAAATAATATCAAATTAAAGACCACTAGATCTTAAGAAGTCGTCATAAAAATATATATGCAAAAAATACTGTAACTTCAAGTTAATTTGGAAATACAGCTTGGCACTGAGTTTCATGTTCTGGATTAATGCCTGGAGATGTTACTTTAATATTTCCATGCAGGACTTTCCATCTATTGTATGACAATCACTGACCACTTTTATCTCTCACCAGGATGCACTAATCTTTCCTACACTCATCCACAGTTTAACACTCATCTCTTTCCTCCACTTTTATGCAGGTGCTCATGAGTTCTGTATTTGGTCTGTAAGGGGTTCAAAGCTTAATACATACTGCATATCTGGCTGCGTACTTCTATATAGTTGCAAATTTGTATCGGCTCGTAGGATTGAGCTCCTGAAAGTGATTGTCAGTTGTATTACAAATACATATAAATATATATATATATATATATATATATATATATTCTCAAGATAATTAAATTAAGGCTCTCCAAATAGATGTGTTTTAGTCTCATTGCATAATTTCTGAAGTATAACATTTTCCGTATGTTTTCCAAATTATTTAGTTCATTTTTGAGTGTGTTTAAGAATAAGATTAGGCTTTTTATTGAAGCACTTGTGCTGTAAGATATACTGATACCACAACCATTCATTTTGCTTTATCTCACCTCTGCCACAGCTGCTTCATTATTCAAAAGGCCAACCACACTGTTGGCACCAGCAGATCCTATTTCAAGAAAGTCCCACTAGGACCAATCAATGCTATTAGATCTGTCAGCATGATTAGACATACTCATGCGTCCTCCTTGTTTTGTTTCAGGGTTTTTTTCTTTTTCTGCTGGCCTGTAGGAAAGCTTGTGAGCCCTTTATTTGTGGGTAACCAATCCCAAGATAGGCCATTCAATAGAGTGCTATAGATTTAAACAAATAAACATTTAGACTAATTGATCTTTCTTTCAGTAATATCAAAATTAAATGCTGCCTTATATTCAGGTCTTGTGTTATAACATAGAAAAGAAATTAAAGATATTTTGGGAAGAAAAATAAACCCAAGTGAACAATTGGGAATTAAATACACAGTTTTTTTTAACTGATTTGAATTTCCAACTTTTCTGTTTTAATGCCACGGGAGCATTAAGTCATCTTTTTTATCTAAGCCTAAATGGTTTCTTAAGAGTTGACTGAATAGTTGACTTATACTCATCCTCTAAGAATTGGTTTTGTTTAATGGCTTTGGTCTTACAATGCCTGATAACAGTATGTTGCTGTTAGCCTTTAGCTCTAGTGGGGTGAGAATACAGATGCTTTAACAGAATTTTATATTGAATTATTTCTGGTTGTTTGACTAAATGAACAATACTCTTAACTTCTTCACAGCAAATCATTGTTAGGAAGGAGAAGGCCTTTAAAATAAAAGAGCCTCCAATTACTGTATACTCTTTAGATATTCAAATTGACCAGTTTGTGCCATTTGTTTCCGCTTACTCCACACGTACTGAGATAAGTAGCTGTGTTTTCAGAATGTCTCAACAGATCAACACCGTGATATGCGTAATCTTAAGTCTTGGTAATATGTTGTGCCTCAATAGGGTGAGAAGCATTCTCTATGGTAATGCTGAGAGCTTCTATGACCTTGTAATAAGATGAGATGGAGGAGCTGGCCAGAGCCCACTGCCACAGTTTAATTACTACTGGCAAAGAAAGGATGGTAGAGCCTGCGTGAGAAATGGGAAAGAGAAATGGTGAGAGAATTATGAATGCATTGATCCTGTAATGTGTAAATGATCTTAAGTACATACAAATTCTATATCTATTCTGAATAATAAGTTCCAATCAAAACTATTCTGATTGGACTTATTTTTTTTCTTTCTTAACAATTCATTACATACTGTGTTCACCTATGAAATGTTGGAACTATGTCTAGGGTATCATCTTATGAAAGCTTTGCTAGATAAAGCATAGACTATTCTTTTAAAACCACAGTGGATCTTTCACATTTCATATCATGCTCCTACTATGCTGTCTTTGGGCACGGGTGTAACAGGAATTTAAATGTGGAGTTTGGCTTCTCATATACCAATGCAGCAGAAAAGGTTTTTTTTATCATTTCGCAAAACTATTGACCTTGTTTCTGTCCTGGCATTTCATCTCAAATATCTCATGGACTTCAAAGAGGTTGAATATTATAGCTATTTCCAATTCCACTTGTTTGTCTTTGAACAGGACATGATTGCGGTCTCCGTGGTGGAACAGTTTGTAGCACTGTTGTCTGGCAGTATGAAGATACTGGGTTCAATTCTTGTTATGACTGTTAGGTTAACTGCTGACTTTAAATTCCCCTTTGGCATAAGTGTGAATGTATGGTTGTGTGTCTCTGCATTGCTCTATGAAATAACTGACGACCTGTCCAGGATGTACTCCGCCTTTCTCCCAAAGAACGCTGGAGATAGGACAACTGGCAGAAGATAAATTGGTGAAAAGATTGCAAAAAAAACACATATTCAGACTCAACAAAGTAGAAGATGTTTATATATCGACATATTTGAGCAAACATCATATTAGTTTTATTCAGTGAACTTAAAAACTTTCCATTTGACTGTACTGTATTACAGTAATAACAACAAATAGACCCCTTTGTTTTAATGGCAATGTGTGTGTACTTTTCTGAGAAAACAAGAAGAAAAAAAAAGATTTAATACTATAAGCATCACCTAATGAGTTTATTTTTATAAACAGAACTAAATGGTAGATTTTTATGTAAAAAGCATTAATGCTGATAGTTAAACACAGCTCTGAATAATCTATAATTGTATACATACAGTACTATGCTATGACCAGAGATATCCATTCATCTCCAGGTTTATTATTGTATATTACTTAGTTTTTAAGTAGATAATTTGGAGCTTACCAACTACAGTGTTCATCCCCCTGAGAACAACTTTAATCATCTTAATTTAGGACTATCACCAGCTCTTATTAAAGGCTTCTTCTACGATATCTAAGACCACATTAAAATCAATTCGGTGGAGATGGAAAGACTACCTCAGAACTCTCTGGGATTAGAGAGAGAGCTTCGATTTTGCAGAGGTGACAATAAATCTTATGTTTAATTGTTGGCTCTAAACCATGCCTTGTCTTGTAAACCTGTTTTTGTCACTGTATGAACACAAATCAAACGGGTCTGAGCAAATTTGGGGGTTTGCATTCAATGGATAAGTCACATTAGGATCTGCTAAAGTGATTTGGACTGTGTCAGAGTGTAAAGCCATGGCTTATTGTGCTTTACAAATGTATTCACAAGGCAGCGAGATTTAACCAAAATCAGACTTTCGTTGTTTGTTGTTGTTTTTTGTAGAAAATATTGTGATTTCAATTGTACTTTTGATTTTTCTTTGCACCATAAGCATGTTGATTGTTCTCTAAAGTTTTTCGTTGGTTTCCTGACCATGGAAGCTTGCTTATCTAGAGTCCATTGTTGCTAAACTTGACTGCTACTGTTGCATGGAAAAGTGCTTACGTCTACTCACATGCTTGGAGGGCAGCCCCTTCATAGGCAGCAAGGCCTCAGACACCGCATCCCCCTTTAATCCTATTACTGCCACCTAAAGGGCTGGCATGGTAAAGTTAGTGTCTCACTGTTGGTAAATGTAATGTGACCTAAGTTGAATGCCTTTGGAATTTCAAAATGGTGTTTTGTTAATATGCAGTTATACTGCAAATGGAGTTGACTGCCCAGTTCTAGTTCTAGCCAAAGTTACAACATAATGGGTTAGATTAAAGATTATGTATTGGAATGGTGCTCTGCTGTATGTGTCAGTTTCTTTCCAATGTGTTCTATATTTTGAAGCCTTAATTGATTATTTTTAAATTTTTGTTAAATTTACTATTTTTCTTCCATCTTAAACATGTTGAAAAAAATTATTTACTGTTGCACAAGTTATTGGCACTGCATAACAACTATTTTGATTTCTCCATTACCTGCATAGTTTGTAAACTTCTCTTATACTGCTTGTAGCACATATGCTAAAAGTAGATCCTTTAGATGTCATTAGGCCATATTTTGAATCATTCCAACAGTTTGACGCAGGGTCTTTAGATTATCACCACAATCCCTCTAGTCAAGAGGTCCTTGGGTTTCTTAAGGCTTTATTTTAGGATATAAGATGGTTTGCCCTAATACAGTGCACTGCTGAAATGTCTGTTACAGATAGTGTATTTTTTTCCTTCAGGTATCTTCCAGGACTTTTCAAGGTAGACCATACTGTGCAAGTACCTGCTTTCTACAAAGAGAATGTTTAAATGTACTCATTTCTTAAAAAAAATAACAATAAAAGTTAATAGCATTATCTTAACCCTACTGAAAATACACATAATTTAAGAGTTTGATTTTAGAGTGTTTGAATCAAATTGGACTCACAATTTGCTGGTCCCCTGTGAGCTCCAGCTGCTTGCAATATGTTTACACAAAACCTGCAGCACAACAATGACATCAGGTAATCTCCATCTGCCTTTCACAACCTTTTCAAAAACACCGTAAATGACACAAGACGGAGTGCAGACTTATATGAGCTTATATTTTCACAGTATTGTGATTAGTTTGCCAACGGAATATTTGTTTAAATGGAGCTTAAGCGAAAGTTCAAGATGAATAAACTGGATCACTTACCCTCATGTAATCAGAGGTTCATCTGTCTCTGAAGCAGCTGATTGGCATTTCATGTACACCTGTTCGTGATTCAATCAGTGTCAATACTGCTTGAAAGACTCCAACAGCTCAAACACCACCAAGAATCATTGAGTTGGATTGCACATCCGATTGTGATTCTTATGACCCCCATTCAACCCTCCTCCATCCCCTTCTCCAACATTCTTGCATCCTCCATCTGGCTCCTTCTCCATTCTGCAGCTAGCCCCTATTGAAGTACTCTCCAGACTGTTACTGTTTCTCAAAGCATCCTCAGCCAATCCGGCAGTAGACCACCATTTTGAGCCTGGTTCTATCAGAGATTTCTTCCTAAGGCGATTTTTCTTCTCTCCACTGTTGCTCTATACTTGCTCATCATGGAAGTTCTATGAACCTGCACCTTGTTTTAGCCAGTATCCATTTTCCTACCATCTTTATTCCACCACCACCAGTTTTAGGCCAAGGGGGGTTTTCATCCCAGTTCTCATTCAGCAATAATCAAAATAAAATTATTGTTAATGTACCCTGCAGAGGCCCAATGTTTATTGAAATATTGTTTCAATAAACTCTTCTAACTGCCTTTCTCTTTTTGTGAGTTTTTTCAGATTGTAATAAGTGTATAAACTGGGGAATTTAATCTCATGTGTTTATTATATTAAACTGTCTTCATCTCTATCTGGCCGACTTTTTAAAAAAAAATATAACTAGTAGAATCCAACTTTTGAAAGTACCTTTCATTTTCCTTTCATAAACCTGTTACGTGTTTTATTCCCATTTCCCAGATTTAGTTGAACCTGAAGCTTTCAGACAGCACCACAATTAATTTCACTTTAATTCAAAATTCAAAAATACATAATTCCCCCCAAAAAATGTCTTGGATGGGCTGTGCCCCTTCCACTTTGGTAATTATTAAAGTATAATTAAATTGATGCATATTTATATATCAGTTGACATATAATTGATATGCATTGTTGAAAGAAAACAAATGTGCCATTGTTACAAATAATTTTTGAAGAGACTGAAAAATGAAACCATGGTATCTGTTCTAATCATGACCTGGAAAGAGAGAAAGATGTGTGCTTTATAGAGCAGCAATAGACAATTGCCTTTTTTTTAAATTGTTTTTCTCATTCTAGATAGAGGTATATTTTTGTCTTAATGATTTATTTGCAAATGTCCACTTTCTCTGTATAAATATATCTGTTTCATGCTCAAAGTTTTCCTAGTATCTGTTATTAATTTAGTTTATTCTGTACAGGATTTTTTTGGTTATGAAATCTAAAAAGAATGATGAAAAAAAAGTTTTCAAAGTATAGAAAAAGAGCTAATTTATCAAAGTTTTTTGCTAAAGTAAGAATGATTTACAGAATTTTTCTTTAGATACGCTTCAGCTGCAGCCATGGTAAAAAGCCAATTAGTGTTAAAGGACTTAGCACACTTTATGGTTGGTAGCACTCGTGTGCAGTTGTATGTGCATCTGAAGAATCTAATTCATTAATAAAAAAGAATATGCTTTTCTTACCCACAAAGGAATGAATCAACTAAATGAGATACTCATCTTTTAATTTTAGAGCACAAGAGCAAAAGAATTGGGCAATGTTACAACACCAACAGATGTGAAGATTTCGCATCAAAAGAGCTTTAAAAATGACAAACACATTGGACTTTGCAGTTGTGATTAGACTTCGTTTACTGATATTTTTTGACTGATACTTTGACTATTATTTGAAATAAATTGGAAGTGGTGTTTTGATTACACTTACAGTACAATAAATCAGGTAAATTTTTCTTTTTGTTGCATCAATTATGTGATTGATCCCTTATACCAATGAAAAATAGGTTTTTGATTGTTATTTATTAAGATTGTTAGATAGATTAAAACATGCTTATACTTACTATTAAAAAGCTCTAACATCGCAAGAAAAGCAGTGCATAAAATCAGGACCCATCAATGTTGTATTCAACTCTATTAGAAGGCTTCTATCCTGACTTTATTTTTGACACTCTCTGTCATTACAGCTGTCATTTGCGGCGACAACCCCGGTTCTGGCAGACAAGAAAAAGTACCCCAACTTCTTCCGCACAGTCCCGTCCGATAATGCAGTAAACCCAGCAGTGGTCAAGTTTCTCAACTACTACAACTGGAGTCGTGTGGGGACCCTCACACAAGATGTTCAAAGGTTCTCAGAGGTGAGTTCTTTTAGTATTTTTTTCATAGATCTTTCCATTAAGCTTAAAGAGAAATTATATAAGTTTTTACTGAAAAATATCTTTAAAACATCCTTTTTATATGACCCTTTACTACTAAACATAGTTTGATGAGCAGACTGACACCCCAGTAGTGCATCTATAAGCCTGTATTTACTTTGGGTTGGAAGTTCCCACACTGTTCTGCAGATGTGACATCAAGTGAATCCATGTTAAATGGGTCCGACCTAGAAAAAAATCAAAGTTAAAATCAATGACCTAATAAGATTGTTTTTTGTTTTTTTTTTGTTAAATATTATATTTTTAGCTTTGTATGCACTAAAGAAGACTGATTCACCTTTACATGCTCAATGCTTGAAGCTTTGCCAATGGGGCTTCATGTCTGGCCTGTTTTCCGGTTATTTTATCTAATAAATGTTTGACCACTTGAACCGCTTAAAGTGGTTGAACATTGAACCTTTACCCTAAGATAGCTATATTATCGGAGTGTCGAAAAAGAAAATAATATGGTGAGCAACTGAATTAGTCCTGACACAGAAGCTCAGGGTATATTAATCTCTATACTCGTGCAAAAAAAAAAAAAAAAAAACAGCAAACTCATATTTTATAAAAATGATGCCAGTTAATTTTTTAAAAAATGTGTTGATTTTTTAAATCTTTTGTGAAAACCCAATTAAGACCTATTTTTCAATAAATCACCTCGTACTGTAATACACCTTAAGTAGTCAAAATAATTTTTATGGATTTTGCATTTTTTCCAATTATGGCTATGAAATACTCACACTTGACTGTTTGCTAAAACTGTGGATAGTTTTAATCTTACAAGTTATTACTTTGAGAACTTTGTTAAAGTCAAAACAGTTTCACTCATCAGGACCTGATGCAATATACTAGTAATTTAGTTTCAGTTTAATTCCCAGACAGGCTTGGGGCAAAAATAAGTTCAATTATCAGGGCTTTACTAATTGCACTGCTATATAAAGTAAAGTGAAGACACAAGTCTATATTATAGAGCTGAATTTTTTTTCATTTTCATTTAGAAATATCTTTTGCCTTGAGCTGATTCATTATATATAGGTACAGAGAATACTTTAATCATTGATAATTTTACAATTATTATTAAGATGGTTTTGACATGAGTGGGTGGCAGTTATTCAGATTACATGAATAGTTTGTTGAGGTATTATGTTTTGTTCACAAGATAAATTAAGTTGGTTTCTCAATACATTTATAGTAAGATTAAACACACCTGCCACAAAAGAAGAAGTGAGAATTTCTTTTTAATCTGGTGATAAAGACAAATAAACAGAGACTCAGTAAAAGAATACAGTTCTATTGTAGCTCTTTGGTTAATAAATCATAACCAACCATCATTCTTCAGAGACATAATAGCAAAGTCTACAGCTTGAATTTTGGGTTATCAATTAGAGGCAATGTGGCAATCATCAAGTGTGGAGGAAAAAGCTGAGACAAATAATATGCATTTCAGCACAATAATATATGACCAAAAATTCCAGACACCCAAAATTGACATTGTAAAATTGTTCATGCTGAGCAAGCAGTTATGCCAATGGTAGACATCACATCCACTTCTCCAAAATAAATATTCCTGACATACTTTTAAAACAACTATAATCTCATATTGTAATCTCAGATCTTACAGAACCTGGAGTAAAAGGTATTAAATAGATACCTTCCTTTTAAATTCCACCTCTAAAATAACCTATTTTTAGCTTTGTAAAGAACATTACACCTCACATCATTTCCTGTGCTCCACAGGATTCATTTAGCTCTCCAGTGAAGCTGCACAGAGCCACTTTTAATATATTGGATCAATATCATCTAAATTCCTACTTCTGTGAGAGCATGATTTAACCCTTATGATTATAGCTGATGGTCTAATCATCAATAAATAGGTAATTCAAAGATTATGCTGAGCACCTCTAAAAAACAATAATTAAGACTAGACAAAAGATTTCTTCATTAATGTAAATCCAGCATGGATTTTCATGTAATATAGAGTAATTTTTACTGTCAGCCCTACATCAGCGCTTACTGTAAAAAGGTCATAATGTTGTCAAACATTAATTTAGTCTATCAGCTCAACTAAGCACATGTCACTTGTTTTTGTTTGCTTGTTTTCACTGAATGCATGATGTCCTAAAGTCCTGTTTATATAAAAAAAGATAAATTTCACAATACATTTGCAGAGATAACCTTTTTCTTCAGCTGTCTCCAAAGTCAATGGCTTCAGCTGGCCAAATTCCATGAGGAATCACAGTTTAACAAGGCAATATTTGTAAGAGTGTAGAACTACACACTCTATTCTCTATGAATACTCCACTCTCGGTTCAGTTTTGAGGCTGTACTGTAGTGAAAGTTTAGTGAAAGTCCAGAATAAATACTGCATCTCCTTTTCTTGAGCTATTCATATTGACAATCTATGGAGGGCTCATTGCTGTCCTGCAGAATATGGATTGCCTCTGTAAAGCTATTAACATAAAGGGAGAAGAGGATTTAGGCTTTCAGTTCCAGTTATGTATCTGCCTTTGGCTGTTTGTGGCCATGATGTCAAACAATCAACTATTTTC
>JAUZNJ010034931.1:0-12482 GCA_034780135.1 Jordanella pulchra | reverse complement strand
GTAGCAATACCAAGTGACTACAACATCAGGAAAAAGGAGCACGAGAAACTGGAGAAATACCAGGGCCTCAGAGAGGACATGGAAAAGACCGGGAAGGTGAAGACCGCAGTGTTGCCTGTGGTCATCGGGGCCCTCGGGGCAGTCACCCCCAAACTGGAGCAGTGGCTCAAACAGATCCCAGGATCAGACATCTCAGTCCAGAAATGGGCAGTTCTAGGCACAGCCAAGTGGTTTTCCATATCAGTTTCAATTTCTCCTGTGCGGAGGGATTGGGTAAGTCTAACAAACAATGCTCTACCTCCCTGAGGTAATCATCAATGGTGGATTCAGCATTACTGGGATCAAAACGCTCAATGTCTTGGGTAAAATATTCAAGATCCTTAATCCCTGTTCTGGGACTGGAGCCAGTCCATCTGAATCATCATCTGACAACTCTAGCCAACTGCTAATCTTTCACAATACCTAAGGTGAAAAATATAGGTTTCAAATTGGTTTTGTGGTCACCAGAGTATTTCATTGTGATTTTATGGGTCAAACAGTGGAGTAAAAGCATGTGGTACATTTGGAGAGGTTTTGGAGACGCTGGTGACATCAGAAGTTAAAAGTCCCATAACTCTGACATTGTTATACCCAGAGGTCTGAAATGTTTTGCAGTTGTTGTTGACATGATGCAGAATAAATGTAATGTAGTTTCACATGCCTGTTATCAATCATGTCTTTGTTATTGTTATTCAAAAAATACCTATTATTTTCCAAAAGAAACAAAACAAAAAGAGTCATGTTTGAACTTCTGCAGTTCAGGCTGTGTTTTAGTCACACTATTCTCATTTATATTTTCAGAAACTAGAAGGTGTTGGAGCCTATTAAGAATTAGATTAATTTATTTTTTGCTAATGTATTAATGTTAGAGTTAGTGATTTAAAATTACGTGATTGTAAGTTGTTTATTTATTTGTTTTTCTTGGACCCTCCTCCTTGTCAGTCAGCCTCCTGCTGTGATTAATAAGCAGAAGCAACTGCTGTGGTGGATCTGATTGTTTGTTTAAAGAGTGAGGAGTGAAATAGTTTTCCAACCACCAAATAAAGTTTATTCTTAATTTTTGTAAAGTCAACTCAGAGAGTGATTCCATTGTTTTTGTTTTTGAAAGCAGAAAGCAGAAAACTCTCCGTGCTTTTTGTTTTGGATGAGTCGAAAACTCTCCTCCCAGAGACTACTCTGGCTCCTTTAGATTTGTTGGAAATCCGTTAGCATGCCAGAGTAGCCGCAACAGAAGGTGATAGCTTTTAAATGATGTATCACACAAGTTTGGCCTTACAGTTTCTTAGTTATTTGCTTTTCCATTTCGGTGTGCAAAATAGGTGAGGATTACTTCAAATTAGGTTGATGTTATGCTCGCTCACTTTCCAGTATTTTTCTCGTAAGTGGTTAAAATAATTTGTGTCTTATATCAAACACAAATCTTCAGGAGGATTTGTTTGTGCAGTGCAAATGGTGATAAAGAGATGAATGTGAAAGAGATGTTTAAGGAAAGACCGAGGCAGGGGAAGGGAGGGCATAAAAGGACAGGATGGAGTGATAGAGTTATCAGAGAGAGCAGGGGGGACTGGGGGCCAACAGGTGCTCCCTGCCAAAGTGCTACAAAGGGCTTGAATCTTTCTTTTTTTTCTATATGTTCATGGGAAAAAGTGTGGAGAGATATGCAAACCTCTAAGTATTTTTCCTTTCTGTAAGGTCTTTGAGTGTTAGTGTCCTTGCAGCGCCTATCCCTTTTTTGAAGTTCTGCCTGCCTTTATAAAAAGGTGAAAATCTGCAGATAAAGTTTTTATTGAGTCTTTATTTTGATCTGACTTTGTTTGAATACTCTTCAGTGAGGGAGTTTCGAAGTTATGAAAAGGCAGAAATGAAAGCTGGATGAAAACAGGTGCTGATTTGATTCTCTATCCTCTTTGCTCTTCAGCCTAATTTGCATCTTATTTTACTCTCTTCTATTTCAGTCCTTGGACTGATGACTTTTTGTTTCCATTACCGTGTTCGTGCTGTAGTCTGATGGATTATCTTTTAAAGAACTGCCTTTTCTTCCCTTTAAGTCACGTGATTTCCTCTTTTAGCTGCTCAATCAAAATACGAACTTTGATTTCTGATATTTTTGCCTTATATTATTTAAAGGTCTTAGAAAAATAACATTTTAAATAAAAATATGTTTTGGCCTTGAATACAAACATAAACAAGTAACAGTATGCAGGAAGTTTGCTAGTTAACACTAATGTAAGTTTTCTACGAATATGACCTTTAAGAAAGAATGAAATCCAAAATTACATCTGACTGAATGTAAGATTTAGTACCTTCTGGACATCGTGCCTCCAAGGCTGACATCTTCCTTCTCACTGGTTACTCTGTTGACATGGGAACCATCCTTAACCTATATTCGGTTAGTGGCAAAAGGTAGTGTGAACTGTTTGCCTTTGTTCACCTGTTAAAAAACTGAAACACATCCACATTGCCTCATGTACAACTAATGTCTGAGGTTCCAGCCTGTAAAAATCACACAAACAGTCCTACAGTGTTCTGTTGGTAACATTACATTTAATATTCTGCTGTTGCCGACACTGCATCTGATATAATCCATTCTGTTGTTTCTAAGCTACAGACACAATAGCCAAATGCATTTGTGGCAATAACTGGTGATTTCAATCATGCCTTACTCTCTGCTACACTGCCAACATTCCAACTGTTTGTCAGCTGCTGTACCAGAGAAAACAACACTTTGGACTTGTTTTATGCAAACACGAAGTACTCCAGCAGAACGATATCAGAGACGTGTGGTCAGGGATAAAGAAGATCATAGGCCTTTAAGCAAAAGGATGATCAGACAGATGGAAGTGTGAACAGAGCCAATGAACTAAATGCATTTTTCGACCGGTTCAGTTCAGTAACAAGCTCGGCATCTTTCTCTCCAGTCCACAGTCACATGGACATCTTGATTACCTCTGGCATTGGATCTTCTTGTTGTCAGCCAAACAAGAAGATGGTGTTGCTCCCTCTGCCTCTAACCTGTCTGTCTCTAGAAGTCAAGTGAAGAGGCAACTGGAGAGGCTGAATCATAATAAGTCACCAGGTTCTGATGGTGAAAGCCTGTGCAGAGCATCTCTGTGGGATTCAACAGCACTTCTTTAACCTTAGTGTAACCCAGGAAACAGACGTGTCGTAAACTGGCACTATAGGAAAAAAACTGAACGGAGTGATAAGTGGTCAATGATTTTAATCATTTGATATTTAATGTAATTTTTGTCCTAATCAATGAATGTTCATTTGACTGGAAAGAATACTAATGTGATTAGAGGGAAATATGAATACTTTAAAAAGTAAAAAATATTAATGCTTTTAGTCTGTTATGATCTGTTTTGGATTTTGGTAAGGTAATTCTAGAATATCTCCACCTTTGTAAGAACCACTTATCGTTTTAAAACCCACATTAAGAATTGTTCATGATTTTCCCCTTGTCAAAAAGTCACATCTGAAGATAACCCCTGGGCATGAGGCTGCCACCACCATGTTTCAGTTCCCTTCATATCCTTCATGTTCTCTGATTGTTCTTCCAAAGTCAAATGTTGTGTAATCAGAAACTATTACTGTTACACTGTATTTTAGCTTAAAAACTGACACTTTATTTGTTACGCTTTGTTTTGACGTGTTACATTTTTATTTATTTCTCTGTTATTTCATAGTTCTTCTATTACTGTACCAATCACTCTCTTCAGTTATATGGGACTTTGTTTGTTCCCTCCTTCTGACTGGGACCTTTTAAGTAAGCTTTCTAAACAATTTCAAAAGGTGTGAAAAAATCTGCAGGGTAATGAATACTTTTTTGGTATCAATCAGATTTAACCTAATTAATTCTAGATGCCTAAGAAGCTTAAATACAAAGATTTGATCAGAAAATTTTTAACAATGTTTTGTACCCAGGCTTATTTTTGCTTTCTAGCTTTAGGATTTTTCCCATGTTTTCTGGATTGATATGTTTTTTGGTCAAATGATGCAGATTGGATGTCATATTAAAGGTAGAAAAAGTTATGAATTTATTTGACATTGTCTGAATGTTACCTTCTCAAAAATTAAAATATGTCTAACATGAGTTTGTAAAGTCCAATTAAATGTTTCAGGAAGCTAAACAGTTTAGGGACATATCTTATTTACATCCCAACATAGTCAAGAAGCCAAGGTTGTAAATCTGCGGGGCGACTCTCCTTCAGCGACTATGAGTAACTTTCCACTGCCTGACAAATAAACTCGCCCAACTTCTCCAACAACTGAACCCACCCATTGATCCAGGCAGCCTCTCACAGCAGTGGCGCCACAAGAGCAGATGGACAGCCAATCTACAGCCTGACTCCAGGGTTTGAGATTAGGAGGGACCCTGGCAATCTCCCATGCCTTTGTCTATGGGTGTGAACCAGTGTGTATGTGATCCTTCGGTTTGGATCATGACTGGCAGCCAATGATCTAAGAACAGAAAGAGACAAACAACATGTGGATTCAGAGATAACAGAGCCTGAGATACCGCAAAGAGGCATGAACTCCTGTTGGAATTACAAGTGCACACATGGGGCTTTGAAGATCAGTTCTTGTTTGTATGTCTGCAGAGTGCAGGAGGGAGGAAACAGCTGCGACTAAAGCTAAAAAATGCAAATTGTTTCTTTTTTTTATTCTAGATGACAAAAAAATCTGAACAGACTTCAAAAGATTATTCATTTAAATGTAAGGAGTGTGACCCATTTACATCTTAATGACATTTATTGTTAAACAAGTCAATTGTATTTATAGAGCTGGTTTCATAGTTTTAAATCACAAAGTACATCACAGAAAAAAAAACAAAAAAAAAACAAGACAATGAATTATAAATAAGTTAAAGCTGCTCAAAATAAAAGTTTGGAGTTTTAGATTCTCTTATCCCCAACCTGAAATATATTGATCTCCATATGAGTCCCTGAAATCACCAACATCTGCTTAGATGATCTAAGAAACCAGGAAGAGGCCATTTCTAACCCTAAATGTTAAAACCAAAAGCTTAAACTGGATTCAAGGCTGAACAATCTCATGTTTGCCTTGATAAAAATCCTTCCCATTGCTTTTTACTGCACAGCTTCGCATACAGAAGTACATTTTGTTAAAATATATGAATAGATCATTATGGAAACTGGACATTCGTAGTTATTCAAACATATCCAAAGATAATATAAACAGCAGAAACCTCATGTTTACAAAATATTTTTACCCAATAAAATGAATCAGTAGAACTTCTGTCTGTAAAACCTGCAGTTTTAAATGTGTTGGTTCAAAATATTTGTGCTCTGAGCTGAAAACATTTCATTAGTCCAGGGTTAACCCTAATTCCTCCACTCATATTGTCATCTGATGCTTTTCCCAGTCATTGGGGCAGTAGTCTCAGCAGAGATTACCAGACTTCCCTCTCCTTAGACACCTCCTCCAGCTCTGCTGGGGGAAGCCTCAGGCCCCCCCAAGCCAGCCAAGGGACATAGTCCCTCCAGCGTGTCCTGGGCCTCCTTCCGGTGGGAAGTGTCTGGAACACCTCAGAGGGAGGTGTCCAGTAGGTAACCAAAAAAAAATGTTCAAGCCACCTCAGCTGACTCCTCAGGATGTGGAGGAGAAGCAGCTCTACTCTGAGCCTTCCACGGATGACTGAGCTCCTCTCTATGGGACAGCCCAGCCACCCTGCAGAGAAAGCTCATTTTATCCGCTTGTATCCAAGATCTTGTTCTTTTGTTCGTGATCCAGATTTCACGGCTATGGGTTTGGGTAGGACGGGACTGAGTGGTAAATTGAGAGCTCCGCCTTTTCATTCAGCTCTCTCTTCCCCACAACAGACCGGTTCAGGGTCTGCATTATAGCAGCTGAACCGATCCATCTATCAATCTCTCGCATTCTCCCTTCACTGATGAACAGGACCCCAAGATACTTCAACTCCTCTAACTGAGGCAGGAACTCTCTACCAACCTGAAGGGGACAAACCACCTTTTTCCAGTTGAGAACCATGGCTTCTTACTTGGAGGAGCTGATTCTCATCCCAGCTGTTTCACACTCTGCTGCAAACTGTCCAAGTGCATGCTCTATGTCTTGGCAGGAAGGAGCCAGCAGGACCAAGTCACCTGCAAAAGGCAGGGACAAAATTTGCTGATCCGCTCTTATAGGTGTCACTGTCCTTTGCAATGTGCCTTAAATGACACTCTTTTGTTATAGCAGAAGATAAGCTAAGAACCTTTTGTGCAACCTTATTTAGCTCTGTGTTCAAAGTTGTCAGGCTCGTTCACTGGCTCTACCTGGAATGAGCAAGCCAAGGCCATCTTTCCAATGAGTGTGTGTGTCCCAGGTGGGAGGTAATTAAATTTTCCTGGTCAGACACAGCAGTTACTTAGCAGGAGCCGCCCTGTCCTGCTTTAATTAAACCAACTAGACTTGTGGGGTAAGGTTGGCCATTTACCTCCTCTATTCTGATGCCACTAGTTATTAGGGTGTGACAGTGCGTTTACACAGGTCAGTAATTATGGCAACTCAGGTACAGTTCTATTGACCTGAAAGCATATTTATGTCCATGACCTTGATACTATATTCTTTTTAGTTGTGCTATGTAATGAAATCTGAAATATGAGAAATATCAAATCAGAACATGCGAGAAATCTGCAGTAAAAGAGTTGGAGACATTAAGAAATGTTACTGAATAACTGTCAGTAAGGTTTATCATTAGTCAGTTAATTCAGAAGGTTTTGCTTTTCCTACTAGGGTTCACAAATAAAATCATAAGGAAAGACTATTAGTCTGCAATAATACATAGAGCTAATCTGTCACACAATTAAAGTTAGGGTCACATGCAACTAAAATGAAACTCTAAGTCTGAACATATTTAAATGTTCACTCTTTATCATGTTCCTCTCCCCAGTGACCAAAGGTTGTATTGTACCAAAAGCTGTGAGGAATTCCATAGATTACGTTAAAAAATTAAGATAAAGTTGAAACACCAACAGATGATTTAACGATGCAGGAGACTTTGTTCATTGCAGAATTACGAGGGAACATGTTTGAAGGAATTAGCAAGATTACCAGGCCCATTGTGGTAACCATTACACTCCTTATAGCATTGCACTTGGGTCTATGACCTGAAATAGGTCCAGCTTTGGAGATACTGGGGGTATCTCATCACAGGCGTTACAGTGGAGGAGATCACGTTGCATACGTTAGAAAAAGGTGAGCTGGGTGCACTTTCCTGAAAACATGTATTAAAAATAATTTATATATATATATATATATGTGTGTGTATATATACACACATTATTTTGAAGTGAACATTTTACTTATCTGGATGCAAATGACCAGATAAGGAAAATGCTGTGTATTTAGCTTTGATTTAAAGTCAAACTATCAACTTTTTCATTTCCAGTTATTAAAAGTATTAATCTTACTGAAGAAAGAAAATAGTATCTAAATAATAGTTTTATACATTTTAACAGGTTCAATATATATGAATATTTTACCTCTGGTTATTACCATGCCAGTGTTGGTGTTAAAGGATTCTGCTCCAATAAGATTAGTAAATTGAAGTCACATGTGACTATACTCATATGTTTCCATCTTAGTTTTTTCTTGGCATTTCCATCCTAGTATTTGCATGACTGAGCTTTTTCAAACAAGAAGCAAAGTGAACAGCCCAGCTTCAGACAATTGGTGTTGTCTTTAGGAAGCAAAGCTGCTCAGAAGAAACACAACAACCTGTGTGTCTTCTGAACAGCTTAGTTAAAAATTTGATTAACATTAGCTTTGGTATTAGCATTAGCGCACCTGACAACTGGCTGGAAGACATTACAGAAGGAAAGCAGGCGAGCGAGGGAGTTGGCTATAATCTTAAAAGCTCCATGTATCCTTCCACTGGTTACAATTCTAAAAATCTAAGACACTTTGGGTTTTATAAACCTGTGAGCCATAATCATCAAAACTGCAAGAAAAAAAGGATGAGAATTTTTTCTTGTATGAGTGATGAATCTCTATGAAATAGTCATTTCACTTTCTGAAAGAACTGTCAAAAAAGAACCGAGCTTTTATGGAATATTCAAATATTATGAGAAGAACCTGTAGAATAATGAGAAAAGGATCCTCAGTGTCTCTTGACAGTATTTTGTATGAGGCTTGTAACAGTGAATGTATGCTAATGAAGCAAAAAGTAGCTCAGGATTACTCTAATTAGTGTAGAATCTATTACCCCTGGCACGCTTACCTCTAGGGTCGTTACAAGTTAGACACACTTCTGTTCAGGTTGGTATAAAGAAAATAAAAACATTACCGTAAGAATAGAAATCTGAAGGATGGATAGAATACCACAGAAGTATCCTTTGCTGGCTGACAGAATGGAGACATGCAAATTCACAGAAAAATAAAACATGTGTTCAACAACAATTATAAAGTTTAAAGCAAGGATAAAATTACAGTATTAAAAATACTGTTAATGAAAAAAGGTCATTCATAAGAATTAAAAAAAATGTGCATCTGAACATGGTGTTGAACAGATGTAGATGTATATGTTTATGAAAACAACCAGAGGTGCGGAGGACCACAACAATTAAAAATAAAGGAGTAAATAGTAGCAGGGATGTAAACAAGCAGCTGGCTGGAAGCAGTGATGATAGCAGCTGATTGGAGGAAAAACCCTCCAGGCTTTTTCTATACAATCAATGTGTTAAATCAAAAACATTTTATGAAGTTCCTCGATAACTGAGAACAACAAAGATCTGGTTATCCTCTTAACAGCTATGCTGCAGAACCTACTTTCTAATTATTTCTTAACGAGGTGACCCCACTATTGTAAGAATAAACAATGAAAGGATATCTCATATTCTGAAAAAGATGATTTAAACGATCAGCGGACTTTGAACATTTAACTGTCACCAGTTGATCGAGGTTCATTGTCCAAAACACCAGAAACAGTTTACAGGTGAAACAGCGCAGGTGATGTACTGTCATGTTTTCCAATTGATAGCTCAACAAGTAAATCGACCGTCAATCATCACTGATTCGTCGGGTTTCGTATCCGACAAGGTCGCTTTTCTCTCCTCTTATTCAATTATTTTTTCTGAGTCGGGCAAGATAATGTGATAAAAGTCTGAAAAGGCAAATATTTCCTCCCTGTTCGCATTTTGTGATGATTTCGCTTAATGTTTTACTTCAGTTCAACCAGTAAAGCAAACAGTATGCTACAGGCTCACAGTTAAAAGTCAAGATACCATTAAATTGCCAGAAACTTTAAAAATGTGAATGATTTCAAGTTGCTTTGGATACAAATGGCAAAATGTGGCATTCACTGACAAACAGAAGGTAATATGAAATGACAGGTGACTTTATAAACACGATTACAGATCATGGCATAACAGTCACAGGAAGCAATGCTGAAGAACAATTTATAATCCCAATTTAAAGCATTGCAATCCTAATTTCAGCATTTTAACGACATCCCAGATGTTGGAGTGTTTAATAATTCATATTCCTTCAGATCCAGGACCTGCAGACGCTTCTAGATGCTGCAGACTTTTATTTAAACCCCAAACTTCCGTTTCTCACAATATTTCACATTCTTCACATAAAACATAAATATATTGGACAGATTTTAGTCCAGTAATGAGAACATTTATACTGACCCGTTTGTTTGACACGTTTGCAGCGTTTTGATCAGGCAACCACGCAGACAGCTAACCTCTCCTAACAGCTGTGTTATGGACCCTGTTTGTCACAAGCTAATTTGATTGTTTCCGAATTTATTATCTGCCTTCTTTCTACATGCTGCATAAACATTGGTTCCTTGGTGGAGAAGCGATTATTCCCAACCTTTATTCTGTTGTTTTTATTGTCCTTCCTGCCCCTTAATATTCTTTATGAAGATAAGTGTGGGATTCCCACACAGTGGTTCATAGCTGATAACACTGGGATTTAAATTCAAGTGAGAATAAAGAGTAACGTTTCCACATCAACAGGTATTTTATTCTTATTTTTTTAGATGAAATGCTTTCATAAATCAACAGATTTCACCCATGTGTTCACACAGTGCAGCTTAAATCAGTTCAGAAAGTTCAGCCTGTTATGGTTTCATGACTAAACTACATTTATGCAGCAACACTTTGATAATACTGTGAATGACAGATGTGGGATGTGGTGAACAACCAGGACTTTGCAGACTGATGTTAGACTAATTCATGAGTGGGAAATGTTTCCTTTATTGTGAAATTAGTGCTGTTAATTTCTTGTTCCTCGGACATGTTGGTCAAAAGCAGATTATATTTTCATGCCCGTTGAAAGGATTTTTGGAAATTTGCTGTAAAAGTATTTTTCATGTAATGTTAACAGAGTGTGGTTTCTGTGTCACCAGTTGATCTCTTTCTGGTCACCAGTAATATTCCCAGTATGGCATCTAAAAGCTGCTGTTGGTGCTTTAAGGTCGTTAGTGATTCAAAGACATTAATCCTGTCACCAGTAAATCTATCACACTGGCTGTTAAAACCCAGGCGCCTTTCACCTATTTAGCAATTTAGACCATGGTTATTAGCAGAGTTATTACCATTAACCAATAAAATGTCTGTTACCCAAAAGGAATGATTCAAACCTGAAAGATTAAGCGTTCATTGTATAAAATAAACGCAAAACGACCACAAGTTAAACAATGGTACCTTTATTTACTACAATTACTAAAACTGACACTACTGAAATAAGCACAAGTAAAACAAGCAAAAAGAGAAAAAAACGGTTTCAGAGTCCGTTCAAAGATCCATGGAAACGTTTCAGGTTTTAATGCATTCAAAAGGCCCTAAAAATTGGCAACTTAATGTGAAATAGACCGTGATATGGTCCGACAACTGAGGTTTTATTCGGTTTTACAGTGGAGGAATGAATGAATACAAAAATGCATTGTAATAAAGCCCAAAGAGGTTAGCATTAGCTGGTTCTGTTTTGAGCTAACAAAATTAGATCACAAAATGGTGGCTGCTAGCCGGTCCATTTACAATCAGATTGTTTTGTGTTCGACACAATAAAACGATGGGTAAATCAGAAAACTAATATATATATATAGATATATATATATATATATCTATATATATATAGATATATATATCTATATATATAGATATATAGATATATAGATATATTTATATATATACATCTATATATCTATATATATGGAGAAATACTAGGGAAATGGAAAAGACCTGGAAGGTGAAGACCACAGTGGTACCTGTGGTCATCGGGGCCCTCGGGACAGTCACCCCCAAACTGGAGCAGTGGCTCAAACAGCTCCCTGGAACAACATCAGACATCTCAGTCCAGAAATGTGCTTTTCTAGGCACAGCCAAGATACTGTGCAGAACCCTCAAGCCCCCAGGCCTCTGGTAGAGGACCTGAGCTCAGAGGATGAAAGAGACCACCCACGGAGGGTGAGAAGGGAATTTATATATATATATATATATATATATAGGGCTATATGCCAGGTTTGGGAGCTAATGTAAACATTTAGGCTCCAAGCAGAAAGTAAAAACTCCAAGCAGGAAGAGTTGCGGTAAAATATTTGCAATTAGGATTTCCTTTTACTACTTTAATAATTATCAAACATTTCAGACAAATAGGCTAATTGGTAAGGCCTATTAACCTTGCCTTTAATGTGCCATATATTCTGCATCTCTTTTCTTAAAATGTTGTATATACATAAATCTGGCAACATTTGAAAACGTATGTTGTCACTAAAATGAAAAATGTAGGCCTATTAAATTTATTTGTACTGAGATAAGAAAATATTTTTCTAAATCTTTAACATGATATTGAGATTACAAATTGCAGAGTGAGAAACGGACTGAAGATTCAAAATGAAGCCATATGATATTATTGTATCAGCAAACATCAAGCAGGCTTAATGGGTATGGATTGGCATTACATAAACTCAGAAAGATAAAGGCAAATTAACAGTGACAGTAAAATAACATTAAAAGAAAACACTCAAAATTTGTACCACAGAGAAATGACCTTTTATTGTGTTTTTCATGGCATATTTAGAAGATTGAAAGACATGTATACTATGTCTGATGATAATTAATTTAAAAAAAACGAACAAGACTGAAACTTTTTTCTGTCTATTCATTTTAAATCCAGTGATTACAGCTCTGCCCACCTGTAGCTTAAGTTATCTTCCCCAAACAGCAGCATCTTCCATTACATCTCCTCCCAGAAGCGGCATGTGTGAAGTTAATGTATGTTGTTTATAACATAATGCGGTCACACGGGGGCGCTGTGGATCACATGGCATAGGAGAGCAGAAGAAGAAAGTTCTACATTCGATACGTGACCTTATATTAACCTTATATTATATACCGCTTTAGTCTGTCCTTTCAGGCATTCTGCAGTGAGTGAGGTTCCTGAGAGGTTAAGTCGGTAGTTCCCAACCG
>JAUZNJ010034930.1:0-12482 GCA_034780135.1 Jordanella pulchra | reverse complement strand
AAACTTCTTAACTTTTTCCAGTCTCCGTGTTGGTGTTCTGCATGTGGGTGAGCTTCCCCTTAAACCCATCATGACAGAATGAGGCCCGTCAGATGAGAGATGCGTTATGATGTCTTTTGTAGTTTCATCTAGATTATAATTATGCAACATTCCTGGTTTTTATTGATGCCGTTTTATATTAGTGCTGTAATGTCAGCAACATCTGTGGTAGTAGAAAAGCCCCTCAGAGCAGAACCTGGACAGGAAGCAGAGCAGAGGTTAAAGAAGTGCATCCCTCCCTCTCTGCTGCTCCTAGAGCCTCATCAGGTGCACAGTTTTAGAAAAGTACATTTTTTTTAAAATTGTATTCTGATACTTTTTTTTTTTCATATTTTGTATTTTTTTAACCGCAATTCATTTATCACAGATTCTTTTGAGAGATCAACACTAAGCAGAATATGATCAGGAACTGAAAGAGAAATTATGGATGAATTTCAAATATGTTTATAAATCAAAGAAAGTGTGCCATGCCTGTATGTTAGTTACCCCCCATCTAGTCTAGTGGCATCGAATAAAATCCTTCAGATAATTAATCTCAGAAGTCACTTAATTAGGACCTAGACTCCACCTGTGTGGGATTTCATCTTAGTATAAATGAAACTGTGCTTTGAAAGCCTCATAAGTTCAACTGTGAACATTAGTGAACAAACAGTATTAAGAAGACAAAGAAGTATAGCAGGCAGGGTAGAGAGAAAGTGGTAGAGGTGTTTAAAGCAGGGTTAGGGACAATAAAGCAACATGTTGGTAGTATTTTAACATTTCAGAAGACCTCAACAAGGAGAGCATTTAAATCAGATGCAACCATCCATGATGCTTTGTGGTAAAAGAAAGTCAACGATGGAAGAAAGGAAAGTCCAGAAGAAGAGCAAGTCCCCAAAATAATAGTTTTTCCACAAACAACCTTTAAAATACAAAGAACCATTTTGCCCTGAGTCCAGCTAAATTAAAGTTTATTAAGTTGGTTATTTGCAAATATTTTTTCAATTAAAAAAATTATTAGGGATGTGGGATGTTTTCGGTATTCTATCAGGATTGGCCAGTTTTAGCTTCAAAGCTAAATATTAAACATCAGGGTTTCGACCAATATAATTCACTGCCAGCAGGTCACATAAAGGAGATTGTGAAGTAAATTTTTTTTAAGTTTTCAGAAACAGCTGGACTACTATTTTCAGTGGCTGTAAAGGACAGGAAGGAGTAGCCTACATAGTGAATGTTGGTACTTCTAGGGAAAAAAATATGTGCAATAGTTATCGGCTACTTGAGTTTTAAAATATCAGCAGTAAAAAAATGAATATCGTGCATCTCTGTCTGCCACTTTAAACTACTAACAGTATATTTTTATTTTATGCATCTAAAATAACGAAAACCATCTCCATCCATTAAGATGAATCACAGATTTTCTTCTACGGGGCGTTATTTAATTTAAGAAGAAAAACAAAACAGTAATTTCCAAGATAATGACCACAATAAAGCCTAAAAGCATCTTTCTGGTTCTTTTAATGTCATTCTGTTGTAAAAATTCAATTCAAACAACAAACAAACACTTTAGTTTCTAAGACTGGTATTTGACATTACGCTACATTTGTTGGTTCTTGTATCATTTTTAGCCACCGTTAGGTGAGGGAAGCTAGACGGTGAATGGGAGGATGGGTGGAGCTATACATGGAGAAGACTGGAAGGGACAAAGACTACCTTCCAGGAATGAAGCAATTGCAAACCTGGTGCAAACCTTGAAAATAAATGTTAACTGATGGTCTCTTTTCAGTCTGACTGAGCTGGAACTACTTAGCCAAAGGCAAAGGGCAACATTTTAATGTTTTTAGATGCATGAAGCTTTTAAAGACAGAGTGCTAAACCTAAAAGGGTGAATAAAAAACTTAGACACACTTTCAGTGTTTTTTTTTAAACAAAACCATATGAAGTTATTTTAAATTTGAACTTATTTGGGTTGGTCGTTCTCATAAAATCTTGGTAATTTAAATGTAAGCTTGAGGTTGTCGTCCTTAATGTGTAATTGAAACTGTAATCACAGTTCCTGTGCTAGTCTGCTCCAATCCTGGTCCAATCCAAGCCCCTAGAGGTGAATGAAAACCCCTCCTTTGTTTAAGTTATGTGCATGCAGTCTGATCCGTGCTCCCCGTTGTGTTCTGTCTTGTCGTCTAAAAGGTTCGTTCCCATCTGGCCGCACTCAAGATCAGCAGCAGTGTGGCCTCGCCAAACTCATCCGCTTCAACCCCGCCCGCCATGTCCCGGTCGCACTCCTTCACAGAGCCGCTAACAGCTAGCTTTGAAAACAACCACCTGCACAAAAGCAGTGAATCCCACCAACACCATCTTCCTCCATCTTCATCGTCATCTCCATCATTCTTATCATCAACGCCTATTCGCCCTGAGCCACAAACACAACCCCAGTCCAGACCCCTGCCCCATGAAAAGGTCCCGTCAGAAGACGCCCCGCCGAGAGTAAGAGTTTAGCTGCGGATGTAATTAGGTTTTTGTTTTCTGTTTAATTGTTGATTGAGATTCTTAAACATATCAGTAACAGTAATACGTAAACATCTTTTGGAGTTTTTTTCTTTTATTGCAGAAAAATGGTCACCAGAGGAAGTCGATTTACTCAGATTTAATTTACTTATCAGCTATTTCTTGGTAGATGTGAGGAAAATAATCTTTCTGAAAGATTCCTTCTACTGCAATGAATGCCACTGAAAACAGGGAGATTGTTTCTAAATTAGCATTATTACAAATAAAGCTAGCATACTGATAAAGGTTCTGAGATCTGTGGCTTATTTAGCAGGCTTTTACATTTCAGTTTACCAATAAAAATATGAGATTGAGATTCAAAATATTCCTACGTTATATTTATGTTGGATGCAGAGTTATTGCAAATAGTTTCCAACAGATTAGCTAATAGCTTACTAGCACTGCTAAGAATGAAAAAGCTGTTTTATAAATATATTATTTAAGGCACATCATTCTTTTTTCAAATTTATTAAAGGCTGCAAACATTTCTTAATAAAACATGTTCGACAACAGATTAAAAGCTTAGAATAATAAAACAGATCAGTCTTCCTGTTGCCTGCTAACGTCCACCTTATAAAACAGCTTAAAGCATTAATTCATATTCTTTAACAGGCAGCTCCTTTTCCTTTCTGAAAAGCTCGATAAAACTACCCAAACAGTAAAAGAATGAAATACCGCAGAACTTAAAACAGTCGGATTAGTTGGCATCTCTTTTTAGAAAGCAAGGCTAGTTGCTGTTCTTCTTGGAGCCTGACAGGTTCAAATGTATTGTGTAAACGCTGTAAAGCCGACACCCAGCCATGCTTTCAGGGTGTCAATATTTAAGCAGGTTGCTTTTTTTTTTATCATGAAAGGTTCCTGTAAGGACAACATCAAGGTCTCCGGTGTTGTCAAGGCGAGACTCGCCTCATCACCAGGGCAACGCCCCAAAGAGCAGGGATGTGCTTCGAAATGCTGGAAGGTAAACTGAGAGGTCAACGTCTTAGCTTCACTTTATCTAACTTTAACCTTTACTCACAGAGGGAACAAAACATCAGAATAGAAACTTGATAAAAACTACTTTTATATATATAATGAAATAACCCTAATAAACATCTAGATTTATTCTAAAACATTGCTGTGGAGCTTGGCGGTCCAAAAGAAATACAGAAACACTGTGATGTATAAAAAGTGTTACTAGATCCAAAATGGTGCCCGATAAAAATGACGTTTTCAAATTAAATGAATATGTCTACAATTAAAGCAGCACTTTTATTTTATTAACTAATTATTGGCACCATTGGTATAAATTGCAACAAACCCTTGAATAAATATAACAATAATAAACAAATCTTTTTCTGCAGAAGCAAAGTTTGAAATATTAAAGTGAGTACATCTTTAGTTGAGCTACGTTTTTCTTTATGGAAGCAAAATGTAAAAATACCTTTAAACCTCAGTGTTTTAGAAGTATAGAAAAGAATGAACGGCAGTATGCCTCATGAACGTTTTTTGCAGCTTTTTACCTGGTGAGCCAATAGTTGTAAATGATTAATGTCAATAAAGCACATTAAATTAGATATTACAGAGTTTAAAAATCCAGATAAAGAAGGTTTTACATAGAAGCTGAGAGAAAAACCTTTCTTAATTGAAATAAATGAAATTCTAGATTTTCTGCAACTCATTGGTGCCATTTTTTAATCGTAAAAATTCAAACACGGTTTTATCTCTGGTTTTTAAATGGCAAGGATTCCTTGTTTTTGATCCTAAGTAATTATTTCAAGGTTATTATCTGCAGTTTTTTTTTCTCTGCATCAGAGAAAAGAGACATGAGGCCAGGTTTTAATTTGTAAGAATTTGTTCTAGATTTCTTCATTACTTAAGACTCTATGGAGTATTTTTAACAAAAGGAATTATAGTGAACTACTCTCAGTATTTATTCAGATCCAGTCCCTGTGTGTAAAGTGTAGGGTGGTCGTTTCATGCTGCCTCTCTTACCTCTGCAGTTCAGCAGAGCCTCGGCTTCTCTGGGAACGGGTGGAGAAACTGGTTCCCAAAACGAGCGGTAGTAGCGGCAGCGGAGGCTCCAGCTCCTCCAGCAGCTCCAGTAACTCCAGCTCTCAATGCGGCTCTGGGGAGAGGTTCAGGGCCCGCTGTGAGTTCACAAGCACTGTAACACCAGGCACCGCAGGGCGGATGCAGGGTTGTAGATAGTCCCACCTTCCTAAAGAACCTGAAATTAAAACATAAACATTTTAAGTTGTAGATCTTTCTTTTTTTTCTTCTCATCTTACCGCCTCCTCCAACTTCTTCAGCTTCTTCCAAATCAGAGGGTTCACCCCTCCAGCGACAGGAGAACGCTGGGAAAAAGCCAGAGGAGCGGAGGGACTTGGTCAAGCCGAACAAACCAGCGGTGAGAGTAAAATGGGAGCAGAAGCGTAGCACTCTAGCTGGCTTAGATCTTGAACTTTCTGCTTTGGGTTTGTTTGCAATCTGTCAGATCCTGATGATCTGCTCTCCTTTCATAATAATATACGATAGCTGAGGCCGCTGGCTTCTTGTTTGAATCCTTTCTGACAGGCTTTCTTGGTGCACGGCCTCCATTTTAACTCATAACCTTTTCTAACGATGATAAAATAATTTGCTTTTGCCTCCATTTCTGCAGCTTTATTATTTAATCATTCAAATTAATTCACTAACCTTCCCTCCAGCAGCTCGAAGAGCATCAGCTGTCTGCTGATTGGTCATTCCTCTCCTCGCTTCTCTGTTTGGCTTCTCATTGGCTCTATAATCTGCTTCCTCTCCAGCCGTATTCCGTTTCCTGCTTCACTCAAAGGCAATCAGTAATAAAATCTGCTGTCATCTTTTGCTAACAGCCGACATGGAAAAAGGGTTAAAAAAAAAAAAGATAAACAGAAACACTCGGTGAAAACGAAACTTTTCTGCTTCATGATCTGCAGGACCTGACAGCTCTGGCCAAGGAGCTGCGCGCCGTGGATGACGTCCGCCCCCAGAATAAGGTGACAGATTATTCCTCGTCCAGCGAAGACTCGGACACCACTGATGAGGATGACGATGAAGAGGTGGACCAGGAGGCAGGTGAAGAGTCAACATCTGGCCCAGAGGACTCCAAAGCTGTGTACGTACCGAACAAGGCGACGTTTTCCATCAGAGTGACACAGATCTGCAGCCTTTACTTCCTGTTTGTATCTCATCTTCTCCCTCAGGTCGTCCAAGCTGAGTAACGGAGAAACAGAGTCGGTGAAAACCATGATAGTTCACGACGAGGGCGAGAACGAAGCAGGGACGACTCGGTGCAAAGACAGCACGCTGGTTGTCAGACAGGTACCCGCTGAAGAGGGGAAAAAAACGGCTTTTATTTCCTGCACGCCTATTTTCATCCTAGTGTTTTTTATTCATCTTCCCACTGTTCTTTCATTTCGTCGTACATTATTTTCTGTTCCTTTAAACTTTGCCGCTGAGGTGACAATAAGATCTGTAGCCGATTACTGATTAGTTTCAACTTCAACTAACATCGAATTTTTTGCTAAAAAGCTGAATCATTTATGCAACAAAAGTGAATTGAGAGGCGCCTGGGTGAATATATAAGCTCCCCTTGAACATCTTTCACATTCTTTTATGTTACAACCAGAAACTCGGTTTGTTTTAGCATTTTTTAATAAACATCTTTGGAGGTTGGGGTGCATTTGGACTCAGTTTCCCTGCAGCTTCCAGGACAGCCCTGTGTTTGCTTCCATCCTTCCTCCACTTCACTGCCATCAGCTCCTCTGCTTCTGCTGATGAAAAAAGTCTAACTAGAGGAAGAGTTTGTTCAGGGTGTCTAGAAAGTTAGCTCTGTCTCATTTGTTTAAGAAATGAGACATTTCTTGTATATCGTCTATATTTCTTAGTTCCAACTGCTAAATATACTTGCTTAGCTGCGTAGCTCACTTAGCTTAGCTTACAAAGTTATTCAATGCAAATAATAAAAAAAAATGTTTTTAACCACCAGTAATCATTATATGTGTCTTTATTGTTTTATTTTATAGCTGAAGTTATTAAGAGCCACAGAACGCAGACTGTCTCTGGGTTAGACTGATGTCAGAATAATCTGTGTCGAGGTTAAATAAGCTAAATTAATCGATTTCTAGTTTTAAACGTCCTTTAAACTCCACAACTTCTCTTTGACCTGTGCGCTGTGTTCATCGACCTCTTAGACGTGTTGGTGGACAGACTTATTTCTTTACTGAAATGTGTTAAAAACTGAATTCCTGTCTAGTTTTTGTTTCTGCTTCACTTTTGTTCTCTTTTTAGATGTGATCTGTTCCAGGGAAATAGCTCGAATTTTGTGGCTGTAACATAACAAAATGTGAAAATATTTTTGTCTTCTTCTGTAAATATTAAACTTCATTGAATATTTTACAAAATATGTTTTTTTATAGTTAAATATTCTGTCTGTACAAAAACACAGCAAAAGCACTACCAAGACACTAACAGGAGTTTTCTTTCCACCTGTAGCGTAGCCTCTGTAGCTCGGCCTTTCCTCCAGCTAACACGTACCCCCCCCCTGAGCTCACCAGGAACACTTATAGACCCACAGTTGTCTACCCCTCTTTCTACTTCCAGAGTGCAGGTGACAACAGACAGCGTGCAGCCCCTGTGTCGGGCCAAACGCAGACCCTTAGCCTGCTTGCAGGCTTCTCTCCGAGCCCCGGCTCGCCGTCGGGGCAGGGACTCATCCTCCACACCCCCAGTCCCCCACACCACCACCACCATCATCACCACCACCATCACCCCACGCAGCACTCTGACAGGAACGGCTTTCCTGGCCGCATCCATCACCTCCCTGACCTGATCCAGCAGAGCCACCATTCCTCCCCCTCCTCCTCTGCATCCAACTCCCCTTCTTCCTCCAGCCTCGCCAGTCCCTCCACCATGTCCCCCCAAAGCCCCCTGGAGAAGCTCAGCATCCTCACAGAGGTATGTCATCCAGTCCTGATATGAGAGCCCGTCAGCCAGCGGTGTGAAACTGACATGGACATGCTGCCCCCTACTGGTAGAGATGAGTGAAAAACCTTCAGATAAATTTGGCTTTAATTGCTGCACTGTAGAAACAATCTTAAAAGTAGTAAAAATAATCTCAAATCTAGTATGTTTACCATTTATTTGAGTATGTAAATAAGATGATCTGCCAATCGAAAAAGTACTTTTTCCCTTAAAATAAAATAATTACATAATATGCCCTTGAAATTATTTTAAATTTAAATAATCTTATTCCGTTGGTAAAGTGTCAATCCCAACCAATAAATGTTCCACTGCTGGGTTTGTTTAATAAGTTGTTTCTGAACATTGCATCTTTCCAACCGAGTGCAAACAAAGGTTAAAGGTTTTAATTTTGAGCAATTATAATAAAATGTGGATTTGTTTTTGCATATTTTTGTCAAGGGGCAACATGTTTGAATCTTTAAAGAGAATTAAAAAAAAGTCATTTTTCAGCTGGATTGATGATTCTCTGCATATGAGCTATATGGATAATGAGCACAGTGCCCTCTACTGGCCAGTACACGCCACCCCACTCGACCGTTCCTCAAGGAGACACGAGGAAATATGATTAAATGCATTCTTATTTTTTTATTTAATTCAGTTTCTCTTCAGTAAAAGCCCTAATATTAATGTTCTTTTAATGAAAAATACCAGAAAATTCTGCTGTATGTCTCATCGTATATCTTAATGTTGCCTATTTTCAGCAGACAGAGTTTGTTCATACATTCCCAGACAGTAGGTCATAGCACACAGGCCACTAAACGGTCCAACGGCAAGTATCACTTCAATCCATGGAAAGAGTTTTTAGAGCTACATTTTCCCTCTTGTGTCGTTGTTTTTTTCAGTTAGTCAACTGCATCCATTTGTTGTTGTTTTATCCTTCGTTACAGTTTTGACCTTTTTTTTTTTTTTTTTTGGGTATGTCTTATTTTAGCCCCGGATTGCATTACCCATTATGTTTGCATGAAACAAAAACGTGCCTGTTTAAGTATTGTGTCGTGTTAACCAGCCTTTACGAATGCAATATTTCATTTTGATCCATAGAAATGGGAAAATCCCTTAAAGTTGTGATGTTCCATCCTCTTTAATACGTCTTCCTGTGCACATACAGAGCCAGTCGAGTAACAACATGCAGAAACACAAGTCCTCTTCATCCTTCACTCCATTCATCGACCCGCGCCTTCTGCAAGTGTCTCCATCCACCGGCAGCGCCCTCAACAACGTGGGTAGGTGTCTGGATCATTTCAGTATTGGAATCAGGTATTTTGGACAAATGCTAAGAGTGCATCTCATAAAAGGTTTTTACAACACTTTAAAAAAAGTATACAAGAAAATCTCTTTTTTAATCGTATCAGATATCATTGCTATGCTGCATTTAGTTAGGTTCTCATGTCAAGGATGAGTTTTTCCTTTCTACTGTTGCTACATGCATGCTCGATTTCAGGGATTGCTGCAAAGTCAAGAGCACTATGCAGGTGAATGTCCACTGTCACCACGTGCTTAATCTGCTAAATGTCCTTAAATAGAAAACATGATAATAATCTGGTCGACTGCATTGACTGTAAAGGGCTTTTAGTTGACACTTCTGGTGAATTTGCAACATATAACTAAATGGATCTTTAAACTGAATTGGATTTAGGGAAGAGAAGCTGCACCAGAGTGTGGACAACTCTCAAAAGCAATAAGACCAGAACATCTCACAGCACAGACTGAAGAACATGTTAATCAAGGCCTGATCCATGCAGCATTATTTGGGGTTTCTCTAAAAGTTGCAGATATTGCACGTCTGCAGATACAAAGAGACCATATGAAGAGATATAAGCCAGCTCTTTTTAAGCTATGTGCAGAGATCCTCAGCAAACAGATGTAACACGTTCTATAGTTACATGCACTGAGTCAGATAGTCACATCTGGCTCCAGCTTTTTAAATCCAGTAGAACTGACCAGAATTTCTGATGGGAGGAAGTCTTCAAAAACAAAATGGAGCCAAAAATAAAAAAATGATCTAAGCAAGTAAATAACTGCAGAGATGAACTGCAGATAATTGGATTCTTACTAAGATCAAGGACTTAAATGTAGATTATTTAACTTTTTAAAGGGTTGATTTCTTATTTTAAGTCTCCAACTTTACACTCCAATCTTAAATTAGGAGATGTTATCAGGTAAAATTATCTTGCTGCACCTTTACCCCCAGATTTAGTGTTTTTAGCTAGTTATTAGACACACTTTTTAGCTTATAAGTTGTAGAAACAAGATTGGGACTTTTGTAAAAGGCTATTTATCAATTAAAACAGTATATCATCAGAACAGTAATGAATATGAATAATCTGTGACTGACAATCTTTAGCTGTCCTTTCAGACATTTATCATCTTGGGGATGGTATCCTGCATCGTTTGCGGGCATCTGCAGTAGTTAAAATGTAAACAACCAGGGTAGATTATTGCAGTAGGAACAACTTTTGTCGAAAATGAGCAAATGATTGTTGCTTTCCTGACTGTTTTTTTTTTAATTAAATGATGACAATACATTTATAATATACTATGATGCACTTATATCATGTACAATAATAAAAAAAGACATAGCGTCATATCGGCTGGATTGAATGTCGGGGTTTGTGGCTGTAACATTACTAGACTCCAAAGAGTGCAAAATGCTGCGGCACGTCTTTTATCTGCAATGATGCTAATCAGCTGCCATTTGAGGTTACTTAAAATAAAAGGAAGCTTTATAAATAAAGTTGGATTGGATTAGATAGGATAGATTAGAAGGAAGTCACTAGAGATGCGTGTGTAGGATTGTTTGTCCGGTGTCTCTCTGTTAACCCTTCCAGGTTATCACTTGCAAGTAAAAGTAGTTTTTGACAATAATCATTAATGTAATCATCTATACACAATGCTTTATACAACGCATTGATTTGATAGTAATTGTTCGTAAGCTTGGAGGCTCAATGAGAATTTAGCTCATTGTTCTTCCAACAGGTCCGTTCCTCTTCTCTAGTTTTCTCTAAGAAGGTCAAACGGATATTTGGCTCCATAATCAAAGAGATCCTCCTTAATTTGGTTTCCGAATCAGTCCGCCTCTCTTCAGTCTGCTTCACTGAAGATGTTTGTTCAGGAGACACAAATAAAAACCAGGCGATTTCAATTTGAAACATGTGAAACCTTTCCAGAAATGATTCCTTTAGACTCGGTTTGATCATTTCGATTCTGCGTAGAGTTTTAAAGTCGGCTTCAGATTACAAACAAAACTCTCTAATCACAGCAGCTCATCCTGTAAAGAAGACCAGAGGTGAAGGACTGGTATGATGCATCGTTACCTCATCTAATGCTGCTGGCGACCAACTGTGACCTCTGAACTTCATCAGATTCCTCATAGAGTTTGTTCTTTATAAATGTTTTTAGAGAGACAGTTCACTTTTAAAGATTCCAATAAATCCTTTCATGGCAGCTTTCTCAGTTCACTGAAATTGGGAGCAACTTTTTTCTTTCTCAAACCCATAATCCTTAAATCATGATGGTTTTCTTGGCTCTGTTTTAAGGCTACATGTTCTGCCTTTTATTTCAGTTTACCCAATAGTCACTGATTTTGTTTTAACATTTCATAAAAAGACTATTGAAAGAACGAAATTCAAATCCTCGAACATTGACGATGTGACTGATCCTCACCCCGTCTGATAAACTCCTTCACCGCCCTACCTAAGCCCTTCCCTTTGACCTCTTAGGCTACGCCAACGACGCCCGGCTGGCAGAAGCGTTGAGAGCAGATCCATCACGGAAAGGCTCAGTGGTCAACGTCAACCCGGTCAACACTCGCCCTCAGAGCGACACGCCGGAGATCCGCAAGTACAAGAAGAGGTTTAACTCGGAGATCCTGTGTGCCGCACTCTGGGGTAAGATATGAAGCCTTTTGTTTCATTCCAGAGGAACTTCATTTATTGGCTATTAGTTTTATTGAAGGGAGGAAACAGAAGCAATTTTAAGTGGAAATGAAGAAATGTAATTTAGATCTTCACCACAAGGTGTCAGCAAAGCTCCACCAGACATCACTGATGTTTTAGACATTTTGATCTGCACTGATCATTTTCACCTCTTTAAATTCGTCACATTAATACAGAATAATCACATATCTTAAAAAGCTTCTTTGAAGTCTCCAAAACACAAAATAAAGTTTATCTCCTTACAAAAAATATACATGCCTTTTAAAACTTTTACATTTTTTCAAAATAAAACAGCAGAAAGGTCAGTATTTTAACCGGATGGGATTTGACATAAAAAACAAAGAGGGAAACGACTGTAAAGTGAAAGAAAAATGATGTGTGGTGTTTATTTATCTAACCTAAGGAGGTTTTGGCTTAAAATCCCACCTCCAGATAGGACTGAATATGGTTCGACTTCAATGGACATGTGCAAATAACGCGAGCAGTGGGTAGTGGGAGGGATTAGCCATTGATTGGAAAAGGGCCTTCCTCTCATATTTGAAGTGTACTTTGGAGGAAATTTACATCCCTCTCTCATCATTTTAAGTGGGGGAACCACTTAGAAAGAGTTGAATGGTTGACTGAATACTTTCTTCGCTCCACTTTACCTGCTGAATCTGATCTTAACCTATTGTTAATACAACTTTTTCTGTGACGGCTTCAGTGTTAAATTCCCCTTTAAAAAATGTGCAACTAGTTAATAATAGAGTTGAATTTATTCTCCCTGTTTGTTTGAGGGTAGAGCATTCAGCAGACGGGTTAGGGTTGATGTATGAAGCAGAGTTAGGTTATGAAACACTATCATCAGTATCTGGTTACTCTTTACAATAACCATTAAAATCATTATTTATCAGAATCAGAATCAGGTTTATTGCCAAGTAGGTTTTCAGACTTACAAGGAATTTGCCTTGGTGTTTAGTGCAC
>JAUZNJ010034929.1:0-12482 GCA_034780135.1 Jordanella pulchra | reverse complement strand
ACATACGTATATGTGTGTGTGTGTGTGTGTAGCATTTATTGCTTTCTTTTTAAACACCATTCTGTATTTTGTTCCTCTCTATATCAGCCTTTAGTACTATGGAGTCTGTAATACCCGTGTTTAACCAGCAGGTGATTGATTGCAGTTATAAAAAGGTATTAAAGTAATAGATCTACCAATAAAGCGGCTGCAGGTTAACCCAGTCTTGCATGATTAAAACACACATAAAATGTTTTTTTTTTTCGTATTTATATTCCCCTGTACTTCCATTTTAATAATATTTTCATTCATTCTGGTGTTTTGGTACTATATTTTAACATGTAAGGGTATATTTTATTTGTTGACTATTCCTTTGCTGTTTTTATAGAGACTGCAGCTCTATTCTATATGGTTTTTGTTCTGACATGCTGAAATCAGCTAATCTGTTTCCAGCTTAATTATGATTTATTTGGTAAAACTGGAATATGTTTTATTACATTTTATCTCATGTTTACCTGTTTTTCTAAGCTGATATTTCATCTTATCTACAGATGTTTCAACCAGAAATGCAAAGCAACCCTTCGCTATGATTGTCTTTTCAAACTGTCCTCAGTATTACTTTTATTATTTAAGAAAAAACACTTAAAACAAAGAATGCTGCTCTTGAGCAAAGATTTTAAAAAAAGAATTCTTTATTCATATTATGGTATTTTATTGGCCAGTAGGCATTTCTTGTTAGTTAGAGTAATGCAGCTGTGAAAATCTTTATTTTTATACTCACGTCTGAACACTGGACTAACCTTTTACATTACAGAAGCTGTTTTATTGTTGATGTTGACTCTGTAGTGGATCACTGCCATTGGATGCTGCTTCTTACCTGCTGCTTTGACCAGTAGGAGGAAACCCAGTATCTATATTTTTAAGTGTATTATTTTATGTGGAAAGTTTATTAGTTTATCACTTATAACCTCAGCTCCTTTTCTCATAATATTTTTAGTTGAGTTTTGAATTTGTATTGATTCTCTCTGTATTCATTTTGATTTGGGCGTATTAATATTAGTTTCTTAATTTCCACCTGATGACTTGTAAATAAAATGTTTAAGAATCTCTAAATCTGCTGGAAAATCTCTGTAAACAGAATGCCTATTTTATAGAGTGCATATTTGACCCTACTGTCTTAAAATGTATTTTTATGGAAGATGTCTGTGGCTAAACCTACAATACATTTTTTTTAACACAATTCAGTGACTTTAACTTTTTTATTTCAACTCTTTAAATAAATCAGAATATGTGTGTGAATTATCACAGTTCTAGAGGGATGGCAAGGGGGTCATGGTCACCTATAGCCAATCATTTGTTGGTGTCTCTGGGATTTAATTTAGTATCCCTGGAACAAGCAGTTCTCTGCAAAGCCTGATGGTGGCAGCAGTGATACCATCATGTGGAATTTCCTATTTTGACACATTAATGCTGGTATATTAACCAAAAGCTGAGTACAAAAATGCATCAAAAATCATTCAGAACAATAAACTACAACTAAGAGGACCAATAGAGAATGTTTGTTCTAATATAAATCAGTATTTCTGGTTTTATAGGGGCGAGTTTGTCTCTGCAGTCACCCAGGAGTCTTCTTTAAAGATAAAGAGCATTGCTTACACAACTGAATGTATATTTTATGTAGAACCATAAATTCATTTAAACAGCAATAAAGAAATGCATAAATATAAGCAGAGCTTTATTAGAAAGGACCCTAATAAAAAACTGATGTTGAGCGCATTCATTTTCCACATGGTTTATTTTGATCAGTATGGACTGACCATAAGAGGTTTCTGGCAGTTTTCTGCCACCTCTCAGTGCACATTGGTGCCTACCTGAACACATCTATGAAAATTTCCTGGAACCATCACTGGTCAGGAACAGTGCTAATGTGGCCACCTCTAGAAATCCCTTAGCCACCTCAGTAAGTTTCCTTGACTGCATTGATTTCAATTACCCCGCTGTAGCTCCTGATGTTGTGGATGTATTCCAATTTGGATTTATAAAAAAGGATTTTCCTAGTGTGAATACACCGTTCTCTCTTACTTGGTTTCTTTTCACTTTTTCTGCCCCTGCTTTTTTCCTGTTTAACTCACCTTCATTCGACGTCACTCTCCACTTGTCCCTCAGTAAATGTTCTGCTGGTTTCTCCTGTTAGTGCCTCACATTGCATTTAATTTCTGCTCTTTTGCTTTTTGCTAATCATGGGACATTTACTCATGCATTTTTACCAATAAATCTGATTTATCTTCATAAACTTTCAACCTCTAAAAGCTTATTTCACTAATAAAGCAGACAAAACATATCCCTTATCCAACACAAATAATCCATATAAACTGTTTTAAGTGTTTTTGGTTAGTTACCTTTATGCAGAACTGATCATAGTACTTATGAAGAAAAGAAGAAAAAATGTTTATTTTAAAACTTTATTTTGTCTAGGAAAATATTCAACAGTTTCAATGAATACCATTCTAAACCCCTTAAAGCAGCAATATCTAAGGTGTATCGATTCTAAATTATTTCTAAGCCTGATAAATTCACAAACCTCTCCAAACAGTTCTTTCAGTAGGCAATAGAAACAGTTAATTTAAAATCTGTGATTGTTGTATGAAAATAGCATAATTTACAGTACCAATGATCACTACACATGCAACAATTTTATCTTTATTACACCCAATATAAAGGGTGGATACAGCCTCTAGTTGTCAAGAAAATTAACCAAATACCCCTTGTTAATCCTAATCCATCATGATTCATTCAACAGTATGATGATTTCCTTCACAATTGTTTGCTGTAACAGCTGTATTAGTGAAGTCTTATTAGAAAGTGAAATTCAACTAAAAAATTGAAAATTGTAAAGACAACTCATATCAGTCCGAAGCTACGCAGTGCTTCTCTGGAGATTCGCTTTAATGCTGTAGTACAACTGTGAGGTCTGTCAGTAGAAGACTTTAACATTACATATAAGGCTTTTACAGTAGATGGTGGGATGTTGAAAAGTTTTCACTCTGGATCATGTCTAGTTTTTTATTATTATTCTCATCCAATTAAAATGAAGGCTGGAATCCTGCTCTCTCATTTCTGTTCACTTCACAGGAAGATGAATTAGTGTCAGTGCATACCAGAATAATGAACTTACTTTTAAGAAACTTTGCAGCGGCCTCTGTTCAGCGTTCATTGTGCCTCTGCTCTCAGTGTCAGTACTAAATAGGTTCTTGTGTTTTGTAGGATCCCCAAATATATGAAGGGGCTTTTTTTGGCCACATAAACCCAACTGTTCTGTGCTTATAATTCACCCAAAAGAAATCAAGGTGTGTATCAACACTCCGACGGGTCTTTTTGTGGATATCTGAAGTTCCCTCCACCTTCAAAGGTCACTGGCTGGTTCTGTCTGTAGTTAGGCTGTTGTCTTTAGTTTCTTCTGTGCTCTCTTCATTGCATACAGCCTGCAGTGTCAGGATGAGGTTATCCAAACCCCACAGGTATCCATCCTCCCGGTTTCCCTCCTGCCAGGGAATGTCATGGCTTAAAGTCTGACCTTCAGGCAATGCTGTGGTCTTCCCAAAGTCAATAATCCAGATCTCTGCGTGGCCCGTGTGGTCGTGGATAAAGAGGAGCGAGCTGCCAATAATCTGATGGAAAATGAGAGTGATATCGTAATAAACCTTTAGTTTTGAGATAAGATCAGGAATAAAGCAACATAATATTAGTCTAACAAGTGGGAAACATCAGTTGTGACACTAAAAAGTGGAGCATTAAAGAGAGGAAAAACACCTACATAAATATATAATACAAAAAATATAAAGCTATATGCAGAAATACAATCACACATATAGAAACACTCACAAATGATACACATGTACACACACCCCTACATGATTTATAAACATACTTAGAAAATACTTTCAGATGTATTGTCAATGCGTATAAGCAGTTGGCTTAAAATCAGAGACCTTTTTTTATCAAGTTATCGTCCAACCTTAAATATCTTTCAATTTGCTTTAAAAAAATCTCTGGAAATCTGCAGGAAGGAAAAGAACTGGCACTGATTGGAATAAATGAACTTTGTAATGATAAGGAGAACATGCAAAGTTTATTTATTTGCCTTAATCTTAATATCAAAGTTTTACACTTAAAGTTTAAAATGCTGTCTTCTTGGCCAGGTCTTCTTTCTAAAAAGAGTTTTATTGTCAGGACTTTTCCAAAGTTAAACAGAAATTATCTAAGTTTTTATTTAATAAAACCTTAAAAATAGCCTTTTTATTTGACCCTTTGACCCTAAGACATTGTTTGATGAGCAGACTGACACCTCTGTAGTTCAGCGCCGATGCATTTATAAGCCTGGAGAATATTTTTTCCGACTGTAATTTGGGTCAGAAGTTCTCACGCTGTTCGGAGGATGTGACGTATTAAATGGGTCTGAGCTAGCAAACAATCGAAGCTTCATAGTCATCCAGCTCATCTCATACACCAAAAACAACCTGTTAAGTACAACGGCGAGCTACAAAAATGAGCATGAGTGCTGCAGTTCTGTGTTTTGGCCACAGGTGGCAGCATGATTAGAAAACTCCAGAATGCCTCTTTATTAAAGGTTAAATAAATTAGATGCTAGTTTGAAAATAACTGTGTTAAAAAGATAAAGCTTTACAAGCATTGATACATTTTAATTACTGTTGATTACTGATTCAGACTCAAACAGAACAATAAACTTTAAAGTCAGAACTTCTTTCTTTGTTTCCATAAAACCCTCACAGCAAACACCAGCCCTCACCTCATGTTGCTTGAAGAACTCAGATGTTTGCAGGACTTGTCGGATCTCCTTCAGCCTGAGCAGGTAAGACTTCTACGTTTCCCATAGAGAAAAAAAACATAAAAGCAGTTTAAACTTTGTTTGAATCCATCACTTCAATTGCTATTGCACACTGACATGGGGCAGAGATCAAGTTTGTCAACCAAAATTCAAACAGCTTTGCAGTGTGAATATTTACTTTCTGCAGGGCAGCTGGAAATATTCACACACATCCAAGATGTTTTTTTTTTATGATTTAGTCACTCAGTTGCTTCAAGCCTTTCCAATATGTAAGTACAGAGACAACAAAGTCTCTGTACTGGCACTGTCTAAATACTGAACACGGATGTATAGGCTTACACAACCTGTGTTTTGTTAAGTGGGTGAAGAAAGAGTAAAAGGTAACGCCTGCAGAAATTTGCAGTTTTATTTGAATATGCATATAAGGTTTGTATGTGTTCTTGCTTGATTAAGTTCACCATAAGTGTGCAGGAAAAGGTTCAGTGACTGACAAACTGCTACGTACAATGATGTTGGCATCTCCTCCAACAAAGTCCTTGAACACCTGGATCACATCCTGCTTCGATCTGGTTTTCTTGAAGTCCGTTCGACATGAACCATCATCTTTCTAAGGAGGACGGAGGAGCAGGAGAACAATAAAATACATAAAGTTAATATCTGGTCGATTATATCAGTGTTAATCAGCCTGCATATATCTGCTCTGTTGAAAGCTTTAATAACTGACATTAGAACACAATTTGCCACAAATAATTAAATTGGTTAATCTCTTTTTTTCTTTTTAATATGTATATATAAAGAAATACATTTTATAAAACAGTTCCTCAAATCTAAAATACTGGGCCAGACAGCGTTTCTCCAGTCCTACAGAACCGCTGTCTCATGCAACTTCTTAATGCACTCCATCTAGAACCATGACATTTTGGAAAAAAAACCCAAAATTAAATTCAATATTTTTTAACCAATATTGCATTTTTATTATTAATCATCACTTTATTTCAAATGTATTTTGCACTAACCCAAAGCATATGCATGTTTCGCTCCAGGGTTTCATTGTTTTCATTGCCCTGAAACTCTCTGTTGTTCAGAGTTCATTGCTTGTCCATCGCTGTGAGACTGAACCTTTAAAACTGTGATTATTAGTTCGGCCCTAATCATTTCACCAATACCTAACTCTAAAAAATGCCCCCTCTAACGGGCTGCTGCAGAGACAATGAAGGAATTCATCCGCTCTGCAGGTATGCATCCAAAATTAGCCCTTATGACTGGACTAAACCATCCCTACACTAAAATATCTCTGTCCTTACCTCTGCTGAAAGCAAATAGGTTCTGCACCAGAACACTTATAACACTTCCATAAACCCATTTGACATACAGCAAATACTCAAGAGTGTGCACACCCTTGTTTGTTTGTTTTTTTTTTATTTGTTTTTTTTTTTCATGTTTAATGTTACACATATCCTTTAAAAGTCAACCGAAAAATCAACTAATCTGTAAGGCAGGGTTAAAAGCCTTGAACAAATACCTTGTTAAAACACTGCTAAGTTTCAGCATCTGCACAACTTTCGAAAATAAGTATCTGCTTACTTCAAAACTTAAATACAGTAAAAGCACAAAAAGATTAAAGTTTCACATTTTACATCAATTACTGAGAAACTAGTTAAACTAAAACAGTCGCTGTTCTTGAAGAATTTTGTTAACTTATTGCATCCTGTAACTATAACCAAAGTTTGTTAAACTGAACCTATTGTAGAAAGGCAGCTGTCAGAAGAAGAGAGCACCTTCCCAGTACAGGTTTGGAGCCTATTTTGGGCTCGGAAATGTTGTAATTAGGTTCAACAAGATGGTGGAAACATTCCTTGGTGATTTTAGCCCATATTTACATAAAGTCAAACTGGCTATCATGTCTACTCCAATACCTGGATTAAGCCTGATGTCTTAGATTAGCATTGGAATACAGTAAACTTGTTGTCCTTGTCAACAAACCACAATGAGAAGATTGTTCATTATGCATAAAATCCATTATCCTGCTGGAAGTACCAACTGAAAGATGGGAACACTGTGGTCATAAAGGAAGAACATGGCCAGCAACAACGCTCAGGGAGGCGGTGGTATTTGAAGGATGCTTAACTGGTAACAGTCAATAAAATGTGACCAGCATCAACAACCTGAGCCACTAATACATCAAGGCTCACTTGTTTCATGTTTTTAAAATAAAATTCTGACCAAACCCTCTGAATGCTGCTGCTAAAATTGCTGAGACTTATCAGACCAGGCGATATTTTTCCTATTTACTGTTGTACAATCAAGGTGATACAGTGTGACCAGTAGCTTCAGTTTAATCGTTTTCCCTAAATCACTAAGCTGCCTTCAAGACATCTAGATTCCTAAACGCATTAGCTAGTGAGAAAATGAGACAGGAACTCTGCAGGGAGGTGGCAAAGAAGCTAACGGTAAATCTAAAGAAGCAGAAGGCTTCCAATCACCAGAGGAAAGGGTCCTGCTGAGGAACGCTGAGATGCTAGTCAATGGGATTCAAACCTGGGAAGTTGGAGTCTTCTTAAGACCCAATAAGCCCTTAAAACACTTCGTCGTTTGCGTCATGCAAACATCAAAATCAATTTGGAAAGGTCTTCACCTGAAGAAAATGATTAAACAGAGAGCAAAGACCAGGAATCAATTTTACGTCTGCGACCTGCAGTTATCAGTGGAACATCTGCAAGGAAGTGATGCTGTTTATCAAGATCTTGTAAATGTAGTTTTTATTTTTTCCAACATATTCATTTATTTCCAGGATGTAATTTAAAACATATATGTTTTTATGTAATAATTCATTGTTGTCTCATTATTAAACTCACAAAAAATAAAATAAAATATAAAAAGACAAGTACTGTAGGTGTGCCGTCTTATCATCCACTGTGTTTCATAAGACCTGTTATAATGAGAATGACATCAGAGCTCAGGTGTAATTCTACCATAAAACTCAGCCTATCCGCCTACAGAATGCATCACAGAGAAGCTCCCTGTGTTTAAGGAAAAAAAAACAAACATGCCTGTTTTTAGTGGCCAGAGGCACATAAAGTACACTTTACTTATGATCAGCTCGGATATATCTGGAAAAAATATATTACTTTCTACAGTTTACTCTGCAGGCAAGGTGTTTAATGATCACTTTGTAAAAGATGCACCTGTAAATCTTGAGGTTCGCTTCCAACAAAAGCCTTTGATAAAGACCTGAGTAGCCTTTTCAGTGAGCAGAAGAACAGTGTTGTAAAATTCAACTAAAATGTTGGTCTACATTGTTGTCCAAAGAGTGGTACTCAGGGTACATTTAATTTTATTACCTTGAAGTGATTTCTTCAAACAATCAATGTAGTTATTTTATTCGTCCATTTTTCCTTCAAACTGCACAAAGTACATGAATGCTGTTTCACCTTGATGCCCTCTATCCTGAAGCCCAGTGTGTTGGTGGAGCTCATGCTCTCCCTCCACTGCATGTAGCGAGGTTTGGTGACGCCCCGCTGGAAATGCTCCTGCGGAGTTGGGCCTTCGTTATCCACCTCCACCATCTTCTTGTACAGGTCCTCGCGAGGCTTGGGTCGCTCTCTCGCACGGACAAGCTCCTCCTCCAGGTATGTCCTTCAACACATAAGGGAAAAAAAATTATTGTTTTAACTTTTTTATTTTTTCAAATCATCAAACATATTATTTTAGTTCAATCAAAGACAACCTTAGTGAAAAACAATAAAAAAAGAAATGAAAGAAAGTCATTTTAGTTATTAAGGGAAAAAAATGTCCTGTGGTGCAAAACGTAACCATTCTTTAAAACTAATAACTGGTTGTTCGATCCTTAAGGACCACAACATTATTTCTTTCAGGATAACTCAAGTGCACTCAAGGTTAATGTGACAGTTAGAAAATGTCTTTTATATATTTTTTTGCTAAAGAGCAGAACTTGTATTTCCATTATGCCAAAACTCCAATGAAACAGCTTAGAAGGCCACCAGCATAACAAGTTCAACCGTTTTTTGATTCATATCTTATGCCATATCCAATGAGAAGTTTCTAAGAAATTCTTTGGGTCATTAAAATGTTTTTGGGACTAATGTAAGTCAAATATTTGTGTTATTTTAAATCATCTGGTTTTTTTTTTATCTTGAAACCTGTTAATGGATTCCTCCTTTGTCTTTTAATAAATAAATTATGAGTAGTCATCATAACAGAGAACAGCCAGGGCTGCAGGGTTTTACAAGCTTTGGGTTTTTTCCCAACTTCATGAACGAGTCTTCAGTAAACTATTGATGAAATGTAGATAGGCTGATTTGCCTATAAATGTGTTTGAGTTTTATATCTTATGGATTTTAGCATTAAAATTTGTTTTTAAGTTGACTGGTAACATCTGTTCAGGGACAGCAAAAATAGCTGCTAAGGCTAATTCTGGTACATTTACAGAAATGTTCATTAAAGTACATCATCCCTGTCAAATAAACTAAAAAATAAATAAAAGAGATGCTGCTTCCTATAGCTAATGGTCATTCTAAACAGCTTAGCAGTCCATCACAGAGACATATTCAGAGTACTCACAGAAAAACCCATATATGTACAAAGAGCTCATGTTGAACAACCTAAAGCCAGACTTCCCAGGAACGCACAGTGTATTTTTTTGCAAAAAGGGTTGGGTTGGTTGGAGTTGGTTAGAATATCTTTCATTAAAAAAATGAATACTATTCCTACCAATATTAAAACAATGTTTCATTTTTGGGGGGGTAAGGGTCGTTCGCAACTGTAATCATTTTCATGAGTGTACAAAAATCTCCAAAACATACATTTGGTGGTTTAAGACTTTCAAATTTGGCCTTTGATCTAAAACACTTCAGTGTAACAAACAAACAAGCAAACAAACAGAGAGGTTTCCCGACTTCTACTGAATAATTTTCTAACACATTTTATGGATTAAAATCAAAATGTTTTTACACCCAATGTTTCTTTCTTCTGAGAGGAGATATTAGTCCAGAAAAATACAGCATAACAAATAATCTGCAGGGTGAGTAGCAACATACAAACGAGTGTAAGTTTTACATGTAGTCTTTATATTCATGTCTACAATTCTGAGCAAACAGATACGAATTTTAGTTTCGGTTTGCTAGCTTCACTTCCTCTGTGCCGGAGAGGGAAGCTACGAGGAGACTCCTGTGAGCAGCACTGTGCTATGTGAAAGCCCAAGTGTGTTTGTGCAAGTTGGTGGTTTTGCAAGTTTGCGGTTGAGACCATTTTTGACAGAGGGGAGTCTCCAGGGACACCCTGAGCGTGCAAATGTGTGTTTGTGTATATGAACAGTCTCATTTATACAGACAAAGTTCTACAAAGGCGAATGTAAAACAATCAGTTCATGTATGTGCTAAAGTATGTTTGTGAGATTTGTGCACCAACAATGTGTAGCGTCAGTCTGTTTCAGGTTTGTGCATTAGCATTCAGTTGTCCAATCAAGCAAGTTTTGTTTGCATCTGCATGTCTGTACATGCAAAAAAGGCATGCATGTAAGAATTCATGAGAGCATTCATGCGCCAATGGATGTGTAGAGTTGTGCACATTAACTGTGAGGCCCTCCACCCGCTGTGGCAGGAAGCCAAATATACAGCCTGCAGTTAGAACAGGTGTTCCCTTAAAGAGGCAAACGGAGGCAGACAAATCGTTCTGCTGCTCATATCTGCTTTTCTTGTTAGTTCATTTACACTTTACAAATGATCAATAAAAATGATCAAAATCTGAATATAAACTGTTCTCAGACTTTCTTTTCTTGGTTAATGTTGACATGGGTAAAATTAACACCCAGTCTTGCTCACTCACCTCACTCCCATTTTGCAATCCATCACGTTGGGATGATCAAAGTTAGCCAGCAAATCTGTCATCTGCAGGAAGGCTTCCCCATCATTTTCCACAACGCCGAGGTATTCTGGCACAAACGGGAACAGCACGTCTTGCCGCAGCTTCTCAAAACACTGCATCTCGTTTTCGGACAACTTTTTCAGAATGGTGCCCTCGTCTGCAGCTTTGAAGTTACCTGAGATGAGATGAAGACAGTTTCTCATTCATGCACACTGGCCGTCAAAGAGTATACAGTGGTGCTACCTGCATGTGAGGATTCCCACAAGATTGTGCAATCGCTGCTTGCTTCTTTAGAAGCACTGAATGTGAATTCCTGAAACATGTTGTAAGGTTGAGGTAAGTAGACCGTGTAGGAAAACTACAAGCCCTCTTTCCGTCATCCTTTCCAGGTAATCTATGTTTCTACTTAACTTTTTAAAATACTTTCAGTTGCTCAATTTCTTTCTGCAGGAATCACCAGCATAAAGTTAACAGGAAGAGAAACGTGTACAGAATGCAGTATGTGAGCAGAAAGCTTCCTCAGAAATTTTATCATGAACAATTCCTCAGTGTTTGGGCTTGTTGAGAAGAACAGCAAAGAGAAATCCTTGATAATGATCCTGTTGTTCTTGGCAAATTTTCAAAGTAAATAAAGGTGGAACCCCCGAAACGTTCCTGAAACAAAAAGCCTTGAACCTGACAGGGAATCCTTTTCTTTTAAAAGGAATGTAAATTATGTTTTCTTCTCTGTTTATGTCATGTTAACAGTCTTTATGTCAAATAAATGTCATCTAATTACCTCTGCAACATTACTTTAAAGGAACATGAAAAGGAAACTGACGATGTAGAGGATTGAGCACGTATTTAACAAATAATAACATGGATAAGTAGAGCCTATAACAAAAGGTCACAAGAAAAATAAATCAGTGAAGGTTTTATTTTTTCTTTCTCATATTTAATGAAGTTGCCAACTATGCAGGTAACTGTGTGTCTGTAATATGAGTGAACCTTTATGCCCTGCTAGCTGGACCCAGCTTAGTTTCTTCTTCTGGGAAGCATGGAAGGGCCATCGGATGTAGGTCTTCAGCTTTCTCCAAGGCTTACTCTGTTGAAAACAGACAAGAAAAAGGATTTTAAATGTCGCAAAGCAAAGCAAGTTTTATTTCTATAGCACAATTCAGTGCAGGAACAGTTCAAAATACTTTACATAAATTAGACAATAAAATAAAATAAAAATAAAAGCAGACTAAAAGGAAAGTAAAGGAAAGTTGTGAGCTGCTGATAATCAAAGAACACATGGTCGGCTGAACAGAGCGATAGACGGAAACCAACTTTAACATCTGAGTTCAAATCTGAACATATAGGAGGTTCTGGACAGCCGATCTGATGCCAGGCTTTCTGCTTTCCTCTGTGAAATGCCTCCAATCTGGGTCAGTTAAATGCCACTGCTGTGGAAACTCCTATCTGCCTACAACATCTCCAGTGTGGCCGGCTGCTGGGTTCGCCCTTTATCATAAACACAATGTTCTCTCCACTTAACAAAGGGAGCAGAAGTTTAAACAACCAGAAACACTTTCTATAAAAAGCAGGCAGGACCAATGAAAGAATCCTACTAAGAATACAGACACATCTCAGTCAGAGAATCACTAGTGTTTCACTTCAAACCTAAACTAAAGCTTCAGATTCATTAAGCAAAGTTTATTATGAGATTTATGATGACAAAAATTGTAAAACAAGAATAATGCAACCAGTAAGAAATGCTTGGTAATACAGCTCTTATATTGTGTGTGTAGTA
>JAUZNJ010034928.1:0-12482 GCA_034780135.1 Jordanella pulchra | reverse complement strand
CGCTGAGGCGATTCCCATAGTGAAACACCTCACTCTGTTATCAAAGAACCAGGGATTACGTTAAGTAACCCAACGTTCTAATGGTCCAGTCAAAGTTCAAAACTAGATTGATATGCTTTGTTGGGGAACTTAAGAACGCTTTAAAAAAAGAAATGTCATTAACACTCTTAGAGCTGAGCAACCTCGTAGGTGAGAGAAGGACTAAATCCTTCCATGACAAAGATCCATGATAAAGACCATAAAGAAAGAGGTTTCTACAAGCCTTTTGATGGTGGACTGCATGCTGTTATTCCCATGACTGCGTTAAACGTCATGGAAACTTAACTGTTAAAGACTTGGATACACTCCTAAATTAGATTATATGAGATTAAAGTTTGGTTGCAGTTTAATTGCCTCAACATCTCTGCATTTGGGAATTTAATGTGCCAAAACATAATCATAATCTCTTTAATCAACAAATCCAAAATCCAGCTGAAAGTAAACAGAAGTCACAAGATCACAGGTTAACAGTGAGATTCTGAGGTAGAGCTAACAGCAGAAATAGATGAAAGTACCTCAGAATCAGCTATCTTAATGTTGACATTGGAAAGATAGGAGCTGTAATGTAATGAATCCCAGAGCGTTATATAATAGCTGGTCACATATGGTACATGGATTTACAAAGGTGTTAGAAATATAAGGTCAAATTCACTTAAATCATCAAGATGATCTTCTAAAATACTCAAAGTACATTTTTACTGTTTTAGTTTGCAAAGTCACAACATTACTGAGGATTCATAATCTGTCAAGAAGTGGGTCAAGATATGCAAAAGCAAACTTCGGAAAGTTTTCCTATAGTCCACATAAAATAAAGGACATTCTCCATGAAGCAGAGACACACCACCAAGCAAAACTTCAATAATGTGGTAAAAATCACATCACGTCACTAAATATAAATCCCCACCGTCAGGTTCGCTTTAATTTACAAAAAAGAGGAACAAAGTCACAGAAACACAGATGGCTGAGAAACTTTAGTAAACAAGTGCTGGGCTCAAGGTTGACGCAAAGATCTCCTGGTTGTTTTGAAGGACGCACGTTGGAACGGAGGGGGACAAATCCACGCTTGCGTACACAAAATGTTTGAAGCAGCTCTTTGCCGCTTCAGCAGGGAGGATCCAGCACACCTGTTCTTGATCCAGGGCTGCCATTCCTTCCCACAGGCAAAGTCATCCTTTCAACCCCCTCAGAAACTAATGCATATATAACTACACAACTACAGACGGAGTGCAGCTGCTACAACCAGCCGCTGTGAAAGTGCGCATGTTTGTGTGGCTTGGCATGCGTGCACACGACCCCTTGTTAATATTACCTATGCACAAAAGCCAAGCAAGTAGTTCACAAAGACTACATCAACTGTGAGTTTGACAAGGACTACCCTGTGTAGTGCACAAGCAACACCACACCTCATATATTCCCTCTCATCCTCAAAGATGGGCAGACAATGGTCACTGTTGCATTATGTAACGCGCCTACTGTCATTTCACCCGGAGGACCCGGACCTTCTCTTTGACTTGTTGCAGAAGTTGCTGCTGGTTGTGCCCAGATCAAAGGCGTGTGCTCCTTTCTGTGTGAGTGACACAGAGTGTGTGTGAAGGTATATGTTCAAGGATGCAACACTGCCCAGAAAAGGGCACTAACTCAAAGGCCTGTTGTGTGAGAGACCTATTCAGATAAAGACCTGAGAACCTGAGGAAGGTGAAAACTGGAGAGGCTGCATCTGGATCCACAAACACTAGGCTATAGGTGGGAGCGTGCGCATGTGTTTTCGTGCCGGCATGGAAAAGATTCGGCAGGTAGAAAGACAGGAAGCACGGCTGTGGGGAGCAGGAACAGCGGTGCTGATCAAAGCCCAGGCGGGTGACACCATGGGCGGAGTGCCATTGTTTATTCACCAGCCACCTCTCCCTTTTGGCAGGGTGAGGTGAGCATGTGTGCTTGTGAATATGAGTGCAAAAACAGAATTTGAGACAGAAAGAGTTGGAAGATACAGAGTTGGAAAGATAGGGTGTGCCAGAGAAAAGACACAAGGTTTTTGTGTGTGCAGCTTTCTCTTGGCTTCAGTTCAGTCAGATATTGCACATTCACACTCATGGACTTTATGCATGCAAAGGTGGAAAGACTATCTGTGAAACTAATCCTTAAAACTTGAAACATCCAGTCAACAAGCCTCCATATAAACTTTTTCTTTATCAGATGGACAGAATAACATGAAGACACCATATACTAAATAGAAAAATCAAGAGGAAATGTGAGAGATGACTTTGAGAAACAATTGAAACTATGAAGCAAACAGGATGTGTCTGGCGCCTTAGACTTTACAAGGAACCATTAAAGCAATAGCAAAGCATAAAAGATAAATGAAACTATTTAAATTAAGATATAGGAACCTTTTCCACAAACCAGGGGGGGTTTCCAAGACTGACTCACCTCTCCTCTGTTTCTACAAATCTAATTTGGGCTAAATCACATGATCAGGATAGAAACTTCCTTCTATGGGACGGTCCCACTAAGAGGCAGAACTTTGGGTTTTATGCATCCATGGCTCCCATTACTGTGAAGCACTTTTAATTGATTATTTTATGTTTTAGCAGGACAAAAATCAGCCTTTTAATATTTGACATATTCGGTTTATTTTTTTCTGAACACATACTTTAGCCAAAGTAAATACAAATGAGGAGTTTCAAACTTTTTATGTTTGAACATTTTATAGAGATCGAATCCTGAGACACAAATGAGGTTTTAGGTCGAACAGGACCCACTGATCTGTGTGTGTGTTATGTTTTTTTTTCTACATGTGGAGCTGACTGTATTTGTTAAACTTTTATGTGACATGATTTCTCTGCATCTGAAAGGGTTTTACTTTTATCTGAGTGTAACCGGCTGTAAAAGAAAGAAGAGTAAAGTGGAGGTAACCTTTTTTCGGTTAGTAATCCCATTCATCTCCCTTTCCAAGCTTTATTATTTATAGAAATAGTGATTACAGAAAAAAAGTGAAATTATTTTGAAAGAATCTGAATTATTTCAGTAGGACTTTTGACTAAAAGCCAATAAAAGAAGAGGGTGTCGGAAGGTATTTTACCAACATTATACTGAGCAACTTTGTGGCTAAATTCCCTTGAGTTCCCAATCAATCACATATTATTCTATGGACTGATTATTAATTGACGATAAAAACTGAATGAATAAAAACACAAACCGAATTTCCTCATTGGACAAAAAGAAAAAAATCTTCCAAGAGTTTTTGCAAAAATGTGTTCCTCCACTTAACATTACAAATGCAAAAACCAAAACAATGAGCGTACTTAACTGTGCCACCAATGTTATAAAAAGGGCTTTAATGATGTACAAAGGTCTGAGCAGCTAACACCCATATTTAAGAGGTCCAGGAGCAGCAGAGTCACAGAGGGAGCTAAATTCAGTCTAGAAACGACAGAATGGGGCTGGTAGAGAGAGGGTGGAAAAAAAGGGACATCTGATCCGGTGCTGCATGCATTCACAGCAACTGTTTCAGGATTATCCCAATTCAGACGTGCGGCTAACTTTGATGTTATTTTCTTCCTCTCCCATTGTCTGAAGCCCCTCGCTCTCTTCATAATCCAAGCCCTTTGAAGTGAGCAGTGCGGAAACAATGTCAGCAGGCGACACACCAACTCCGATGGCCCACTGACAGCTCTCCGCCACCCTTTTCTTTCCCCACCTTTTGTCTCAACTTCTACACTTCCTCTATCCTTTCATTGCTCTCTTCTCTTGCCTCTAGTCCAAAACACTGTTTGTCATCTCACTTCTTTTCTCTTGCTTTTGATGCTGAATCTCTCTGTAACATCCTTATTTTTTTCCTGCTGGGACAACAACAACCCCACCACCACCACCCCCGCGCCACAAATGTCTGGCCTTCACTAAACTATTCAGGCATTAATTGGAGTCTCATTAGCTTGTGTTTAACACAGGAGGATCGTTGTAATGAAGACACAGATAATGAAAGCTGTTGTCTGCTCCCAACACAGATGCTGGGCCAAATGGAGCAGCTCATGACAGTAAAAAACGGAGTGTGTGTGTTTTATCAGGTTCTAAGAGTACATGGTCTGCAGAGAAGTATCAATAAAATTAGGCCTGTGTCTGAAAAAAAAAATGATTTTCCAATTTTCAATGGATTGGCATATCAACTTTTACAGATCTATTCATAATACCAAAGACTGAGTTGGATAGATCATCAGCAAGCTGATTGATGACTGTTCCCTCCTTTTTCATCTTAGCATTTTGTTGGTGAATGGAAAAAAACTAATTGATTGATAATAGGCTTTAGCTGTCGGCCTAATTACATTTGGCTCAACAGTTTGATGCATTAAGTTGGAAATTTTTGAACCTCTCATCAAGTGCATTTGTAAGTGTGTGATACAAACACCTGCTGAAATTACAAAGTATGGTGGTGGTAGAATCATGCCAAGGGTTTTTGCAAAAAAACTCCTGGTTGTGCTGAGCATTGCAGATTAAGGTTAAATAAAGTGCAAAAGCTCTCAAAATAGGCTGGAAATGACTGGTAGAAGATATATTCATCGATTGTTTTCAGAGCCAACAATGGCCGCCTTCCTGCTGTTGGTAGTTAGAGGACATGTTGGCATCAGTTGCACCCTTGCTTCTTTCCGAATGTCTCTCAGTGGTCTGCACACATTAAAACACTGCAGCTACTGTGAGTCAGTCTGAGCATGGTTGGGACTGAATGTAAAGTGCTATGGGTTCCTTGGACTTGATAAATACTGTATAATGTATCTACTGAAATTAAACAGTGAAAAAAATAAAGGTCTCCTTATTGGCACAAAAATGACATTATCCAAAACCAACAGTTTTACTATTGATTTTGACAACTGCTCTGTTTCCCCTTCGCTTCAGGTAAAGAGTTTGGGTGTCATCCTTGACAATACTCTTGTCTTTCCAATCTCACATTAATAACATAACCTGGTCCACCTAATTTCACCCTCAAAATATCAGTCGTTTTCGCTCCTCCATCACTCTACATACCACTGCCATCGTTGTTCATAGTCTCGCCACTTCTTGCCTTGATTACTGCAATTCTCTCCTTTTCAGTCTTCCACACAAATCTCGTCATAAGCCTTACCTAGTTCAAAACTCAGCTGCCCTCATCATGTCTAGAACCCGTTCTTTTCACCACATCACCCATGTTCTATCAGAGCTCCAAGCATCGGGACTAGAACCTGCGACCGCCGGTATGTGGGTCATGCACTCTACCTTCACGTCACAGCAGCACCCTCTGTTTACCATCATTTTAGAGTTTGACATGGATAATGTTCAACAACAAACAAAATTCAACTTGTTACTGAAATGGCATTAACCAGAACATTGTTCAAAATGACCAGACATCCCAGGGAAGTCATGGCTTTATCATCACCTCAATAATTACTTCAGCCTTGAAAAAAGCTTGGTTTAAATAAACAATTTTAAGACCTAAAATGACCATTTGTGTTCATGATGAGTTGATGCAAACATCAGATCAGAACTGCAGGTCAGAATATAAAAATAAGCGACCGACTCTGGTCCGTTTAAGGAAAATAACAATAACGAGTTCAATTATTTATAGCTCAAGATGTTATGTAGAACGTGTCATTTATTCTGCAACTGGGTGTCAGAGACCAACATCAATCCTTTGCTTTTATACAAAATAGTTGGAAATAGAACATATTATTTCTTATCTGTGGGATGTGGTCATCACTTCCTGTTGTTTTTACTTCCTGCTAGAATAAAAGCTTGTGCATGAAAGAAGGAAAGATCTGAGATGCATCTGACAAACCTGCCTTCTTTCTGAGCGAGGCAGCTGCAGCCACAAACAGACCAAGTTGTGTTTGGAAACATGCACTGATCCCAGACACAACAACTCTTTATTTAGGGAGCCACACCCAATCAACTGCCAAGGGAAACTGTCTTCCAGTCTGTTCAAGCACAATAAAGGACCTTATGACTAAAAAAACTCATCTGGATGCTGCTTTTTTCTATACATTTTAAATAGAGCTCAAGAGAATTAGCTCGTATTTTAGGGACATAAACAGTTACAAGCTGTAAGTCTGAGTGTGAAGTTAAACAGAATGACAGTGATAATAAAGGCATGGGGTGCACTCAGACGGAGAGCATGCTGGCCACTTAAAAACACTATGGAGTTTGCAACTAGCCATAAAAATGACAAAGCACATGCAAACAGTGAGTAGGCTTTAACAATAGACCAACGGCCCGTTTCTACTCTATTAAAGTCACAGCCAGACAGAGCTTTTTGTTGAGGATAAAGTTTGCAGACGACTGTCTACCTGTCTCACTTCTTAGTAAATGACAAAAAGTAGATAAGGTGTAATACCTAAAGGGCTAGTAGCCTAATGTTAACTCAGCTTTTAGCAAGTAGGCTTATAACACTGTAAAACAGTTCTTAAAATGAATAAATATCATTTTAAATATTAGGGACATTTAAGCTGTGTTCATATTTTGGTTTCATTTAAAATGACAAACAGAAGTAAAACTTAGCTTATTTTCTTAAACAATTGTTTGATCAAATTCTGGATTTTCTGTTTCAGAATCAATACTAGTGATTCCAGACTATATTAAAACCCCAAATGTGTGCCATGCAGCCGATGTTTATACATTTAAATGCAAATGGCTAACAGAATAATAGGATACGGTTTTCATTCTACTTGTTCATTTAACCATTGTGTTGTTTTGCTGGTCAAAAATGACCCACTACCATGTTTAGCTGAAAAATGCCTTAACCTACTTTTTTCCAACTTGAAATTGTATGACTTCTCCTATAAAGACTCCACCATTAGACACAGTGATACTTTGTTTTTATTGATGTTTCCATGTGGGCTGTACAGCACTAGGGTACAAGGATTGTGTACTGGATCTTTTTTGACCTGTGGAATATAAAAGCATTTGAACACCAGAAAAAAGTTCAAAGGCCACACACAAACTCTGCCTGCAGCTAACCTTTTACATCACACAAGCCCCATCCCAAAAAACAAAAACAACCTCAGACATAAAAAAGCAAATCAAAGTTCCCCTCGTTGGTTCCTTGCTGAAGCCACTAGAAGATGTTTTACTGTCCATCAGTTCCTGCATCAGACATTTTCAGAATAAAAAGGAGGATGAAGATGTATCTGTAGAGGAAGATGAGAAGGAAATCCTCAAATGATGAAGAAAAGGAAACCTACCAAGATGACAGAGAGACATGTTTGTCAAAGAACTGCATAACTATGCGACCCTCATCAGACTCTGTCAGCAACCAGGGAAGAACAGCTGCACCAAATATAACAAGGATGACTCCAGGGACAACAAAGTAATCAGATGCCCATGTCCAAAACATTTCATCCACCTTTCTCCTGTTCATCACACCAGCCAACGAAAAGAAACCATCCTGGGAGACACAAGTTTCAGAGGGTTTCCTGGAGATCAACCCGACCTGATGTCAGGGAAGAAAATCAAGATAAGATGTTCCTTGAGCAGTTGGGGAAGGCACTGAGAAAAATGAGGGCTGGGTCTGCACACAAGCCTCTGCATCCTTGTGGAAGCTGTTCAAGAAGCTAAATATTGTCCGGATCCACCTGAGGCTGCAGCTGGGTCGTTCAAAAGAAAAAGAAATAAGTTCTGGCCCTAGGAGAAGAAGGACTGTAAGACAAAAAAAGGTGTATGCTGCATATGTAAGAAAGACATCTACAAAGCTCAATCTCACATGTGCACACACTATTGCACATGATGCTGAAAACTGCTCAGTTTTGTTTTTGTTTGTTTTGTTGTGTTATGAGAATGAACAATATAAAAGAAAAAAAAACTGTTAACAAAAAGGTATTTTTTTCCTTTTTCACTTCAAATATAAATATTTCAGAAGTAATTACTTCACATTTACATAATAGCAATTATAAACATTTACAGTTGGTTTGTAGTAAAAAAGTTGTAATACTGTTCACTGGTGATCATCTTTCTGTATTATGCAACAAGAAATACATGATAACAAATGAACAAATTGAGTTGAATTGATTAATAACATGTTTTATCATGCAAAAAGGATTTGGGATTTATAATTCAAATAAGCTGCTTTATTCTGCTGTTTTTGTACGGTGGGTCACTTTTGACCCTTGGGACAAAAGGGAGTAAACATAATGTTAAAATCGCACAAGGATTAATAAATATGGGTGTTACCAACATTGGGGTTATACATTTTACCGCATTCTTAGTGAATCAAATGCTGTACAGGTAGCTGTAGCTTCTAGTCAGTCTGTGTCACATTGATGTGTGTGGTGATGTGGTGCACAGAAAAGCAGCTTTTTCTCTACAGAATAATTGGAATTAAATCATAATAGGTCAAATCAACAAGTCTTGATTATTTAAAAATGCCTACAAATGTTATTGAACCTATCGAATATTGAGCCTGTAAACTGACAGACTGAAGCAAGGAATACAAAACACAGGAGGAGGTGAGGAAGGCTCTACAAGAGGAAAGAAGGATACAAAAGGAAGGAAAGAAAACAACAAGGAGGTGGAATAAGGAAACAAGGTAGAAACAAGGACATTCTTAAATCTGACACACAAATGTGAAGAAATGACAACCACAAACCTTGTTGGCCTTCTCGGCATTCTGGGTAATCGTCTGTCTCTCTTTGTCCCACCGAGCGTTGACCTCCTTCAGCTGCTTGTCCATTGCCTGCTGCAGGCGCACAGCTTCCTCTTTAGAGTCACATGCAGATGTCTGCAGCTTGGCAATCAGCTGTGAGGTGTGAAAACACAAAAACACTGAGATGATCTTCTTAGGAATCCAACTAACCTGAATTAATTAATTCATTGTAAGTTTATATTCAACCAGGCAGTATAGTCTCATAACAAACAATCTTTTTTCTGGCAAGTTGATAAAGAGAAAAAAACTACCAGAAGCAAAGAGTAAACAAAAAAATGTTCGTATCCAAGTCATTTCCATCATCTGAGAAACTTGAGGTTAGATGGAAAAGACATTTTACCTTTAAAAGAAGATCTGAATGGAAAGCAGTCACCTTGGAATACAGATTTTCCTTTTTTTTTATCAGTCTGATGTTTTTTTTTTTTTAAACTAGACAGAAGACACACAGAACTGAGAGAAAAGGGAGTTAAAAATGGACAGGATTGAAAAAAACAGCTTCCTTTTTAGAATAACTCGTCGACTTTGAGCTGGTGAACTTGCGGTGCACGCTGAGATGAAAAGGAAGTGGCTCGTCTTTGAAAATCTCCCACCCAAATTAACATTCTACTTAAGCTGCGGTTAGGGAGAGAAGATGAGGAAAGATGAGAGTGGGTGAAAGATGGGGTGGGGGTTTGTGCAGCTAGCTCTGGGCTAGACCGATAATTGTTTACCGTGTTAACACATTGGAGGACTAGCCCCGCTGGAATCTTCTCGCTGTGTGGGAGTACGGCAGTAAGCGATGCAACTCGGCCACAGATAGAAGGACGCACTGAGGGTGGAGCAACGGTGGAGATGAGACTTATTGTATGGAGCCACATGAAAGCAACAAATGGCAGCATATTATGGGAGCTACAGTTCTCAGTGGACTCTGCTGCTCCCCCAATGCCAGGCAGTGGTGGCACTCTCAACTTGTAATAAACTAAACTTGTTTTTCGTCACTGGTTTTCTTACAATGTCAACAACTCATCACATTTTCTATGGCGACGTTCACGCTGCAGGTCTTAATGTTCAAATCCAATTTTTTTTTTCTGTGGCTGATCACTTGTTTCAAAATGTGTCTCCCTGAAGCGACCCGCATGCGCAGAAAACACAATAAGACGTGTCAGAAGTCGGTGTCTATGGATGGATTTAAAGCTGTTAAGCAGTGGAAGTAGCCGAATGATACAGCAGACAATGTAGAAAAGGGGACATAGTAGAGAAATCTAAACTATAATTAATTGAATGAATGAATTTTAAAATTTTAAGATTTAACAATCATCAACAACATTGTGTTCAGTGTGAGATGACAGGATTCAGTGGTGCTATGAAGGTTTTATTTCACATGTAGCACGATGTGCATTTGCAGTATATTTTACATCATTTCTAATATTTATTAACATAGTTCTAGCTAAAACACGTCGTTTGAAAGCAAAATAAGGTTATGTGAATGTGTTGGTGCGTTCATGTACAATTTATGTTCAATTCATGCAGGAAAAGTTAGGAAAAGCAGAACAGTATTAATTTGTGGTTTTTTTTCCTTTACAGAACAAAAGTGTGGTCAATTTAAATACATATTTGTGTAGATGTCAGTAGTAAAAAATAGGGCTAATAAATATTCTACTAAACACACACCATAGAAAAGATATAACACTTGTTATCAGAGACGTGATACAGAAATACTGAAAGATGTGATTAATTACCAAGTCAACATAAAAAGGACTTTTTAAAAAAAAAAAATACATTTAGCATTTTCAGGTTTATTTGAATCATATTCTATGTATTTTATGATCTAAATGATTTAGATGTTACTAAAATGCAAGAACTTAAGAAATTCCTAAAGGGTATATGATCATTTTCAAATATGTAATCAAATGTTTAGCCCAATAACACCCAAACACTGTTTTCAGCCCGCCAACATAAAAGATCAAACAATGGGAAATATTTGCATATGGACTTCTACGGGGCATCCTTTCACCTCCTCTCTACTCCCACAGTGAATGGTCAGGGATAAGCAACGATCCCATATCACCGACGCATCCGATACCACCCACTATAACCTCATCATTAAACAGAGCGCAGTTCACAGGTCACCCAGGACGACCAATCACAGTGAGATGCTTATCGCACACAGCTGAATCTAAGAGGCGTTAATTAGGCGAGTGTGTATGTGGGAATGAAAAAAAGGGAGACGAAAGAAAAAGAACAAAATATGCATGAGAGACGCCCATGTGCATTCATACAAGTAACATATATCCCTATATCTGCTGCATCCCCCCCAGGATAATATATGATAAGGTATGCTTTTAATTAGGCTATTAGCCATGCAGCTGAGCTCATGAGCGATGCCCCCTGTCAGTCACTAAGGGTTTACAAGCGAGCTTATCCTTTGAGTGTCAAAGACCTCTTGTTTATATTGAACTGAGTTGCCCCAAGGAGACGACTTAAAAAAAAAATAAACCGGTGGCTCCACCTTATAAAGCCCTAACAAACACCCTGATTATTTTAGAGCCTTAGTACTAATAAAAAAAAACATTTATCTTTAGCATTAGTGTCTTTATACATGCTTAAATAATGCTTTAAATCTTCCCCACAAAGACTGTTCTTTAAAATCAGAGTGTGTTGGTTAAACATGTCAGCTTTACGCTTCCAAAACAGAGGATTAATCACTTATTGCTCGTCTGTGGTGGCACACTTCGTCACCAAAGCGGCCAAACATGACTGAACTTTCACACAGCATCCGACTCCTTTTGAAGTTGAGCATTGTGTAACCTAATAAGCTACCGTTTTCTCGCAACATCTGCTTGTCAACCTGGCTTTCAACTTGGGGCTTTTGCAACCAACCTAAAGTCTCTGTGTGTGTGTGTTCGGATGTGTGTGGTGGGGATTTACAGATGGGAAGAAAGAAAAACAACAAACTCTCCTTTTGAATCCTCCCTTTGAGGAACAAGGTGCAATTATGGTCAAATGATTGTAATATTTCAGCCTGGGACACAATCCTGAAGAAAAGCTTTTTGTTCTGTTGTGTAAACAGCACTTAACGGTGTTTTGGATCTTTAAGCTGGGGAAGGGAAAAGTGCTTGAACTTCCAAAAACATTTTTGCTGAATGTCAAAGTTTTAAAGGAAGCTATAATTCTGTTTGGAGAGATGAATTAGCTTGGATTTAAATGGGCTGAGGTGACATGTTCTAATGTTAAACACATGGGCCTAAAAAACAAACCATGGAGGAAAATACAGGCGGAGAAGATGCAGTGAATGGGGATCACAAGAGAGGGGAGATTATAAGAAACTGAGAAAAAAAAAAAAGACTTAAACAGATGTTTTACGTGAATGTCTGCTCTTGTCTACAGACCAAAGCACTACAGCTCACAGCAGGAATAAGGCAGCTATGGCAACCTGAGCCACAATAGCCCTGGGCTTGAACGTGCAGAAGTGGGCTGCTCTTTTTTTCCCTCCAATGTGGTTTTGATAAAAGCCAGTTTGAAGGAAGTAAAGGCTTGAAATGATCAGGTTTTTCTGTGTTTTTGGAACAATATTTTCTTCTGCTTTCATTTGTGTAAGTCATGAAAAAGTGCAAATTCTGCAAGGATTTATGGAAAATTTGATTTAACCCCTTCAGATTTTTAAATCCCATTTAAAATCTGGTTTACAGCAAATCTATTAAATAAATAATATATATAAAATATTAAACAAATCTATCTATCTATCTATCTATCTATCTATCTATCTATCTATCTATCTATCTATCTATCTATCTATCTATCT
>JAUZNJ010034927.1:0-37192 GCA_034780135.1 Jordanella pulchra | reverse complement strand
TTTCAGTCATATACAACCCTTTCTAATAGTGCTGAAACAATCGGATTAATAGTGATTAATCGATTATTGAAATGATCGTCAAATAATTTAGTAATCAATCGATCATTAACTGGAATATAGAGACTCTAAAAAACACCTTCAGCTGACAGATCACCCCACTTAGAGCAGCATTTGTACAAAAATTGTAAAAAAAATTAAAAATATCTAAATACTTTCTATTTAAGGTTAAAAAAACTCTTCAGGTGGAAAAGTTTTACTTTTAATTCTGTAAAACATTTTCCTTTGGGAACCCTTTACCACCCGACTTTTAATCGATTAATCATAAAAATAATCAACAGATGAATCGATTAGCAAAATAATTGTTAGTTGCAGCCCTACTTTCTATACTCTAAACATTGCAATAACCTTAATCCTAACTATTGCCAATCCCACCCCCCCACTGTCCGTAGTCTGTAGTGCAAATTATGCAACACTTAAAAAACCACTTAAGGAATCTATAGAAAATTGGTTTTACTTGAAGGAATTTCCCCAGATGTTTACTGTGTTCTTCTGTTTTTTTTTTCACCACAGTGGGAAGAAATTGGGGAAGTAGACGAAGACTATGCCCCCATCCACACCTACCAAGTGTGCCGTGTGTTGGAGCAGAACCAAAACAACTGGCTTCACACTAACTGGATCTTAACAGAGGGTGCCCAGCGAGTATACATCGAACTTAAGTTCACTCTTAGAGATTGCAACAGCCTGCCTGGTGGGGTCGGGACGTGCAAAGAGACTTTTAACATGTATTACTATGAGACGGACGGCGATGATGATGACATGGAGGACGGCAAGATGAGGGATGGTGTTGGCATAACTGAAGAGGAAGACAGGGCAATGAAAGAGAGCAGATACATCAAAATTGATACCATAGCAGCTGATGAGAGCTTTACCGAGCTTGACCTGGGGGATCGTGTCATGAAGCTTAACACTGAAGTTCGCGATTTAGGTCCTTTGACCAGGAAGGGTTTCTACTTGGCCTTTCAGGATTTAGGGGCCTGCATTGCTTTAGTGTCTGTGCGGGTATTCTACAAACGCTGCCCGTTCTTGGTGAAGAGTCTGGCTGAATTTCCTGACACTATACCTGCCTCAGAGGCATCGCAGCTGGTTGAGGTGGTTGGCCGCTGTGTTAATAACTCAGTCCCCTTATATGAGCCACCACGGATGCACTGCAGCACAGAAGGGGAATGGCTGGTGCCCATTGGAAAGTGTGTTTGCAAACCAGGTTTTGAGGAGATCAGCGGATCTTGTCAAGGTAAAATGTTTTTTTTTTTTTGTTTTTTTTTATAAACTTAAGTGATAATGTTACTCAACGAGGGGAATCCTAAAAGTATCAGCTATTAAAAAGAAACGAGAGTTTGTGTCACTTTTAAAGATTTCCATTGACTTTTAGTTTTTTATTTTTTTTTTGTCATTTTATCTCCAATTGTTGTTTTCTTCTGTATGTTTTCATTGCTGTCTCCATCCTGTTTTATTTTTATATTCATCGTCATGTTTATTTTTAGTGCTATGTGCTCAAGCGTATGCACAGATCGGCTTGTTCTTTTAGTCGGTGTGTTCCTACTTTATATGGGTTTGTAAGTATGTGTGTTTCTCCTTTGCTTAGTGCAGGGCATTCCCTTGAGCTCTGCAACGCTTTGCTGCTCTCATAAAGCCACTGTTCTGCCTTGACTGCTACCCAGACATTTCCTGCTCCAACGTTAACTCCCTATTCCACGGTCTGCCCTAGCCGCTGATATTTTTTCTCTCTTTCCATCCCATCTAGTACACTTTTTCTCTTTCTTTAAATTAGTGCAACTACTTGCATTTGCTCCTCTTATGAAATCCACAAAAGCCCCGTATAAAATGGAGAAATTTAGAGAAATCTTCTTGCAGTAGCTTAAAATCACTGTGAAGAGAAAAATTGTAATTATTTGGTGGAATTTTATCTTCTCACAAAGTGTTGCTTTATAAGCTTTGGTTTCAAGTGATGAACTTAATGATCATCACTTGATGATCATTCAGGTCTGTCATGTTAAGTCTGCAGCTACAAAATACAAGTTTTAAAAATAGAAAAAATAACTTCCTTTTATATACTTTTAACAAGATATCTGAAGTTTACCTGCCTTTGGAAATTAACATAGATATTTATAGGATGCCTTCTAATTTCTTTATCCATTTGTCAAGTAAATTGTTTCCGTGAGCATCAAGTTGATTTTACACTACCTGGGCTCTGGACAATGTACCGGTTCAATTGTGTTTCTTTAAAGAAACATGCTTAATTAATCTGTTTATTGGTTCATTAGAATCATTTCAAATTTCTAAGTCTAAATATTTAAAAAAGAAGCAGTTGAATAAAAATAAATAAATAAAAAACTGATAAATATATGAATGAATAAACTCATCAATGTTACAATTATTTCTTACACCATGAGATTTAGCAATCCTAATTTTTAGATTGCAACTTTTATTTAATCACATATAGATGCATTTCATCTTTTAAAATTTCCATCTAAATCTGTGCAGGAGCAAAAAACACACCTGGCACACACCTTAGCTGTGAAATCATGGTTCTGTTACATGTCAGCACACCTTATCGAAAAATAAAAGAACATAGTTGTTTTTTGAAAAGATAATAATAATAAAATAATAATAATAAAATAAAATAAATAAAATAATAAAAATAAATCTGGTATCTTATACCATTAAAAAAAAGGTTTGTAAAGTTACCTCAACTAAAATTTAAGAGAGAATTTACAATTTTAAAAGGAGCAAGTTGCAGACAGCCAGTTTAGATACAGATGTTGATGTGATGCACACTGTAAGTTTGGTAATAGATTTTAAAGATTTGTACACTGCAAGCATGAAGAGTGAGGGCACACCCATCACACTCACCCGATGGTCATTGACCATGTCCTTTCACAGGCTGTAACTGTCCCTGTGGTGAAAGTATTTCTAGACTGAACACTGCTCAATCCGAGCATCTGTTTAATTTTCTCTCCATAGTCTCATGATAAAACATGGCTAATGTTGATCAGAAAGGTCATTTGCCTTTACACTTGAATTAAACCATCAAACATTGACTTTTTCACAGGCAGATAAGTAAAGGGAAGCTTTCAGTAGGTTGCCCTGGAATGTGTGAAAAGTGTGCTGCTACCCAGGCATCCACATCCATTACCTATACCCACTCCCTGGACAAATCGCCAGTCTATCAAAGCTTAATAAAGAGAGACAGAAGAAAAACAGCCATTCACACATATTCCCTCATAACTAAATAGGTTAATTTGCCTTTTTTAAATCTAACAGTCATGTTTTCGCCGGTCTATCAAAGCTTAATAAAGAGAGACACAAGAAAAACAGCCATACACACATATGCCCTCATAACTAAATAAGTTAATTTGCCTTTTTTAAATCTAACATTCATGTTTTCTGATTGTGGAAGAAGGCTGGTGTAAACGAAGTGAACACAAACAGAGGCTAGGGAGGAGTTTTCTAGAATCCAAACCAGGCGTGCACTGATGTATCAGCCGTCTGATCGATCAATTTTAGGAGATCAGTGGTCAGCTGATACTTAGATATAAGACCTATCTCTTCCACATATCTTATCTACCTCTGCAAAGCTCTGAAAACCACTCGCTGTCAAAACCTTAAACTTTAATTTATATTTGAGAGCAGTTATTTCAGACGTTTTAATTTTTTCACGTGCAATGATAACAGTTTATTTCTTTAGTATGAGATTGGAATACCTTGTGTGCTGTGATCTTATAACAGCTAACAGTGTCGGTTATAAAAAGAAATTGGTATTGTTCAAAATCAGAATTGGCATGTTAGGCTTTTTAAAGATTGGGTGAATTGGTGAACAGCCAGAAGCCTGTGATCGATGCATCCCTAATCCAAACCCAGTGGTGTCTTGATACAGGGCCACTGTCCTACCAACTGAAAAACTTTGAAGCCCTGTAACAAAAAAAAACACAAAACTAAACGGAGCACAAGAATAAGGATATGCATAGCCAAGTCATTTTCTTGTCATGGCTATACTTTTAGAATGCAGCATTCAGGACTTTAAAATATGCAACTTTTATACACAACTGACACAAGTTACGTCATGTTTTATACTGTTTATGGCTAGACTTTGATTGCATAGCCATCACATTAAGGATGAAGGAAAAAGTGAATACATCCATGAATTGTACAAATAAAAAACGGATGACTATGGTGAGAACATAGAGAAAATAAATGGTTTCCAAAGATTGTTAATCTTCTCAGCACCGCAAAGGGATACATTTGACTTTCTCACACATTTATGCACAGTTTAAATAGCTGGTAAAGTTTACACAAGACTTCCTACATTTTTCCAAATTTGTTTGACTTCTTGCATGAGCTGTAGTGTGAACAAGGACACGTAAAATAAGGATTTTGTCTTGCCATATAGTAACAGATTTTTTTTTCCTACCTCTGCAAAGCTCTTTACCTGTACTTTAGTGGTTAGTCATTGGATCCAGCTGAGCTTAATCATGGGACTTTGTAGCAATATAGAGGAGAGCAAAATATGAAGACTAAGGGAAGGTGAATAATTAGCTTAGACATAGACAAACTTTATTGTTATTTTGTATACACACGGTGCAGCCAAAACGAAATTGTGTTGCATACAGCTTACTAAAATGTTATAACATGGCAATAGAAATAGAATAACAGTGCAATACAATCATAAAAATAAACTACAACAGTGATAAGGAAGTTAACTGTGCAAAATAACAGCAGTGCAAAAATAACATCAGTGCAAAATGGTCTCAAGTAAATGAATTATTAATGTTCACCAATGTTGACAGTGCAAATAGCGGTGCAAATACTGGTGCAGACTGTTCCCAGAATGTCCCCAGGATCAGATCTCTGTATATGGATGCAGAGTGCTGATTAGAGTTTTTAACAGTTCAGCAGTCTGATGGCAAGGGGGAAAAGCTGTTGCAGAACCTAGTAGTTCTGCATCGGATGCTGTGGAGCCTCTTCCCACGCAGCAGGGAGAACAGACCATGATGGGGGTGAGAGGGGTCACTGATGATGTTACAGGCTCGGGACAAGCAATGCTGAGATGAGATGTCCTGAATGGTGGGAGAAGGGGTCCCAATGATCCTCTCTGCACATGGGTGCTAAAGTAAATAGAGAAAACTAGAAACAAGCTTCTAAAAAAAGTAATACTAATTTAAGAGAATAAACTGAAAGAAATTTGTAAGAAAAAATGCACAAAGGGAATTCTGTTCATATAATTTATATTCAATTTATTTTCAGCCAATTTGCAACACATCATCGCAAGGCATTTTACAGAGTCAATTCAACCTAATTATATGAACAGATTTTTTGAAAAAAGATTTTTACCTCCGAAAACTCATCAGATTGCATCAATTCAGACTTTCAGAATCACCTTCCCCTGAATGAACATGCAACAACAATGGACAGGCACTTGCAGTCACATTGTATTGTTAACTTTTGCAGTTATCCCTCATGAGCATGCATGTAGGAACAGTGGAGGCGAAGGCCTCCCTTAAACAGGAAGAAACCTCCAGCAGAACCGGACTCTGTGTGAATAGCCATCTGGCATGACTGCTCGGAATTTGATAAGACGTAGGCAGACATACTTTATAAAAACACAAAGCTACTGTACTGATTTAGGAATGCTTTCTATGTTAAAGTGTAATGACCTATTAGGCCTATAGGTGGCTTTGTCTAGGGAAGAAATACAATGAACAGATAGGAAAAAGATTTTTGGGTCTGGAAGATAAATGGGAAAACATACAATGAGTTGCAGTAGCAGCTCAGCCAATAGCTTTTTCTAGGAGAAAAATATGACCAAGAACTGAAAGATGGGACCAATTGTATTGATTATGCATAATAAACCCACATGGTAGGACCTTTCAGTAGTAATGAATACAGAGAAATTAACAGAAAACAACAAAACATTCCAAGCAATGAAATTAGGAGTGACTGTGGACATAAATAAATAAAAAAAAGAAAGGATACTCAAGGATAATGTCATATCCTTCTTCCATTAATCCATCAGTCATGGTGGGCCCAATCTCCAGCAGTATACCACTTAGCTAAAGCACGTTGTTTAAAAAAATTCAATGGATTTTTAAAGAGTGCCTCAAAGTGGGCTCACTCTATTAAAATCACAGTGATTTCCATGTTATTTTTATGCTCAATTAGGGTGAATGAAGCTCATGTAGAGCAAAGCGAGGTCCACTGTGGACATGAAGTGAATTTTGCTGAAGTTAAAAAATCTAAGCTTGCTGCTCTTGTCTTCTTACAGACTCAGTGGGGGGTATGGCCGTCCCTGTGTCTGCTCTCTTTGTATTCCAGGGCTGGGGTGCCTTTTGATATCGGGGGCTTGTGTCGCCCTTTGTCCGTCCTAGACCCATAAGGACGAGTCTGGGAAAGCCCACACCTGCTATTGAGCCCATTTTTATCTTGAAGAGTCTTTGTAAATCATTTTAAACATGAGCATGTCCATGCATTCACACCATGGGAATTTATTTCCAACTGTCCAGGATACACACTAATAATAAACACACAAAAAAGAAAATCTGAGATTTTAGTCAGTGTGTCAATCAGTCTGACTTTTGCCAAGCCTGTTCTAAGTGCACTTCCTTTCTGAGCTTTAGAACACCTCCTTGCCTTACCTCTGCTGTTCAAGTGATATGCCTCCGAAGCAGAATGACAGTTTTGGCTTCTGGACAGACCGAAATACTGCGGGAAGCGAAAGTGGTCCAGGAGTAGCTCCTAGACTCGCCAAACTTGGAGCCTCCCTGAAGGAGAGCGAACCCAGGGATGTCCGTGATCTGCATTCCATATTAAATATAGCAGTGTGCATTGCTTGATTAAAATCTACCTCTGCCATGTTGAGTTAAACAGACCTCAAGAAAGCAGATAGAACTCGTCTTTGATGACCCTGGAAACAAGATTGACATTGTACCGATTGGCCATGTGAAGTGCTAGCAAAATCTCTAGGAAGTACCAGCACATAAATAACAGAGTTCAGCATCAAATTGAAAAATTTACTAAGGACATTTTTTTTTTTTTTTTTCGGTTTTCTATGTCCTTGATACCTTCAGTGCTCACCATACATGGCAGATGTCTTTCAGACCCTTTTAACTCTTGATTACTCTTGACCCTGATTAGACTTTTTTATTTTATTTATTTGATTATTTTGGAGGTTTATCAAATTGTCTGAAATTGGCACTTGAAGCTGTGATTGTGAACAAATATTCCTTAGGCAAAATTGTCTGTTGTTCTTATGGAAATCCACAAAGTGGAAAATGGTTGATAACATTCTGAAAATAATTCAAACGCCTAGAAACTTCAAACAAGCTAAAATGAAGATTTTAGATATGATTAACAATTCAAATGTCTCAGACAGACTGCTAAGAATGTCCTCAACAGATGCCTGTATAAACTAATGACAATTATTTTGTCATGTTTATAACACTCCAATATAACATTTTAGAAATATTTTATATAAAACGCATAAACTACATAGAACCCAGAATATCAGTCACTAACAAATGCTGTTATCATAGACTGTAAAGTTTTGTAATAATATTATATAAATGCTAAATATTATTGTAATATATAAGGATACCCAATTACTGTCCAGCCATACTAAATAGTACAACCTATTGAAATGAATGAGGTCAAACTAAATATCGATGTTGAGAACAAAGAGTAAAATATATAGCAGTGAGTAAAATACATGTTTAGAAGTAGGTATTACTTTTTTTTACCATATGCTGGATAAATAGCTGACACATTATTAATAGCTAAATGAATCCTTGGCTGCAGCTATTCATTGACTGATGGAATAGCAGAACATTAGCTAAGTGAAATGGTGTAAAAAGAGATAAATGAAACGCTGGATGAATGGAACAGGGCTTTTAAGGAGTGTGCAGGGCCTGCAAAAGGACTCGATTCAGGTTATAAACATCAAATGAAGCCTGACCAGAATGCCGGAATGATAGAATGAGGGCTGAATGAGCTGAATGTTGTACTTAAAGAAACATAATGGTATTTTGGGATAGACAGCTTTTTGAAACTGTGCATGAGCTGAATTTCTTTGACAAACGGAAAAAAGACTTGAACTGTAAATGTGGGTAATACAGTACTGTATGGCAGAAGAGGGTAGGAAAAGCCATAAGTTTTCAAAAATGAAAATGCTGAGAGCAGTTTGTAAAATAGCTTAACATGACTTTTAAATTGAATATACCATAAAAAAACAGTACTTGCTAATCAAATAAGGTAATAACAGCAGACATTTTGCACTGAGATTATCATTAAATGTCTCATAGATAGAGCTTGGCAGACTTTTACCACACTTTGTTTGACTTTAAGGGCTCCCCTGGTGTCATCTGCTTGCCTGCCTGTCACATGTCAATGGAACATATGTCAAACTCTATCTGTTCACATTGGTGGGGCTGCCATCACAAACTGTCTCAGTAGCGCAGTAATCGGAGGAAGCTTTCTTCCCTCTCTCCCTAGAGAATTTAAGGAGAGCTAAGAAGCAGTTCATGCCAGCATTGGGAGGTTTGTGGTTGTTGTGGTACAGTCACTTACCTAACATAAAATTGCATTTGCGATCTTGGTATCTGTCATTTCTAAAAGGGTTTTATTTGTTGTAAATATTTGAAAAGTAATGCTTTTCCCTAACTGTTGAAGTTTGCTGTACTGTTTTATTTTATTTTCTCTGATTTTATGTGTTTATGTTTTCTGTCAGAAAACAATGGAAAATAAGTTTGATTATTGCCATTTACTTATTTTTAGTTTTTTTTCAACTATATTGTAAATGCAACAGATAAACTACACCCTCCCACCACCATCACCACCACCAAAATGTAAAAAAATATATTTATTTTTATCATGGCTGTAATCAGGTTTAAAAACAAAGTATACATTTCTAAGAAAATATATTGTTAAAATTAAATTGGTGGTAGTTTTGAAGAAGACGCGTAATCATCTTTTAAAACGTTTTGATAGGTTGAAACTCGGCTACCTGTTCCACAAATCAACGTTTTCCTCTATGCTCCAGCGTTGTTCCATTTTTCTCTCGACCCCCACTCTATCATCCCATCATCTGAACCCAGCAATGCTTCACTGACAACTAAAGTGCTTCGTAAGTGCTCAGTGGGTAAACTGACCTTTGCTTTTACCCCTCATCTTTGTACACATGTACATCTGTCCGTTTGTTTCCTTTACTAATGACAACCTAAATTAACCCTGTTTAGTCCTAACAAATGTAACAAACACAACTTGAGCCTTTTACAAATTTCAAATTAATAAATTCAAAATAAAAGCCAGTAGATAATCAAGAGCTCAAACGCAGACGCTGAATTCTAACGTTTATAATATAGTAATAGAATACTTTTAGCACAGGTAATAAATTTCATGTAAGCTTTTTTTTTTGTCTCCAGTGTCATGTTCACTTGTTTTGACATGTTGGACTGTAAATTTGAAATTCTTTTCATCCTTAATTATCCCATATGGGGTTAAAGAAAGAGCTGAATACGTCCCAGAATATGTAATCATGATTATTTGTATTGACCAGAATTTTTTTTTTTTTTAAGATGCAATCCCTGCAAAACTATCCATGCCAGTCGCATTGTTGTATTTTTTTGTCACATTGGAACCAAATATTTCAGTATGCAACAGTTTTTGTGCATTAGGACAAAAAATTGTAAATATTTCAAAGCTTACGAGAAATCATGCCTGATTTTGAATGTTTTTGCTGATAAAAGTTAGATCCTATTTTTCCAAATGTTGCATCTTCCACTTTGTTTGTAGCAAACTTCAGGTAGAACTTGAAGTTCCTTTCTCACAATATTCTATAAAACTCAGATTTCTGAAGTTCATGACTAACAGTTTCTCCCAATTGACCTGTCAGTTACTGCAGGTTCTCCAGTGTTGCCATGGACACCTTTACTGGTTCTGTGATTATTGCTCTTCTTTCTTGACCTTTCTCTCTAGCTGGACATACTAGAATTGGTTGAAAAGATGCTGCAGATGAAATCAAAAAGCTGGAGTAATCCTTAGAATTAGATCTACAACGTCCTGTTGAGACCATCAATCTAGGTATTAAAGTGGAAATGAAACGGTTAACCAAACTAACTTGATTCACAAGATTGTGTCTTACCATTATCAATAATTATATTAAAAATGTGAAAAATATAAACTTAAAAAAATAAACAAGGCTTTGTTTTATAATTATTTTGGCCAGGGCACCGCCATGTTGCAGTATTCCAAACAGTGACGTCATGGGTTTGGTCGATACTCCAGTCAGTATTTAATATGCTGATAAAACCAGCTACATCTCACAACCGTAAAACACTTAAAATAACTCCTTAACTTAAGGACACCTCTAAATCATGTTCCCTATGATTTTGAGCCCATTCGCTGTCTGACTCAAGCCATCGTAAGGAGAGAATAGGCAGTTTTGGAGCCAATGTTCTGACTAGCCTTGCTACCATACAGAACACAGATACCATACAGAGTATATAAAGCAGAAGACTTTTGAGTCTGTCAAGCTAGCAGTCCATCAGACAGCCAGCTAAAGCCTGAAGCTGCTCCGAGTTTTTATTTTCACCTCTATAAGCTGGGCACTACTTACTGGCAAAAACTTTCTGACATTGGGTCATCGACAAGGATCAGCCATAATAACAGGGTGCAAAAATACACGAAGCAGGCAGACCAGAGACAGGTAAAGTTATGCTGGCAGTTACTAAGCTTTCTATTATGCCCCTAACTCCAAAACAAATGTACATCACTAGAGCTTAGTTCTCTGACTTTACCCCTATTAGAGCCTCTGAATAACACACATTTTTATAACAAACAGCAGCTATCAAGATGAACACATCTCTGCAGCTCAGTCCGTTAGCCACAGGCTACCACAGCTGGTCTAAATGTCTAGAGAAATCCTCTATTTCTTACCATGATTCCCTGTTTCTACACCAGGGAGTCAGGCTATTCTAAGGTCCCTCACTATCCCATTGACTTCCTGAAATATCCTGTCACACCATTGTCTCCGCTCAGGGATCGTTGTGAGCCAGCATGGCCATCTCCAATGCACTAACTCAAACTATAACACACAGCTGTTGGAGAAGGTGTCCATTCGGCATTAGAGGCAACTTTAGATTAACTGCTTTTTTTTTAGGAAGGACTCGGGCAGATTTAGATGCCAAAGGTTTAAAAGGGACATTGGATGTGGGAATTCTTGTTTTTTTGGGTTGTTTCTTTTTGTCCCAATTTATTGACAATAATTAACCTCCTGCTTTGATTTTAATAAGGCTACTGAATTGTTTTAACTTTGAAAACTATTTAAAACTACTTGAAGCCCTTGTTCATGCTTAATGCTTGATTGTGAGAACAAATGGGTACTGAACAATGTCCCACTGTGTTATTCCTCTGGCAGGAAAATCCCATTGACTTGATTGTGTATTATTATGGTATTATCATCTGTCTTTGTTAGTGTTCACACAGGGACGTGCACAAATATGTGCATGCATTGGCAAAAACACCAGGATGCATGCAGGGGCCCGCACCTAAACAGAAAATGAGAACAGTAATACACAAAGATATGAAGCCCTCATCTGTGCATCTTAAAAAAAGGCCAGCACAGACTTTGTTTATGTTTGTTGGACCAGTACTCTACAGTCGAACAAACACAGGAAGAGGAAATTTACTGTTTATTCTGCTGGTTTATTATTTCACAAACCTATTGGTTAACAATATAAGCATCACAGTGAACCACAACCTTGCCATCTATAATGCTAATCGGAAATTAAGCTTATAATTGGTTATAATTTGCTGCAGATGCAATGTAAGCTCCTTTTTTCTTTAATTGTTTATCACAACAAGCTATTTTTTCTCCCTGTAGTACTGATACAGTACTACAGGGCAAAAACTATCAAGTTGATTGAAGAATATCTATAAATTTTAGCATTTTTTCATTGTACAAAAATAAAAAAATATACATATATGTATATTTATTGGGGTTATATGTGACCAAAAGACGCAGAGTAGAGCAAAATGGAATTCAGTGATGTTGAACTGAAATGTAAGAAAAGTAGACATGGTTTTCTTTTTGTGTTATTTTTATTTGAAAAACATTTGTATTTACCCGTTCTTGAACAAACAGGAAAAAAAACATGCCATTGGCAGCATCAAAGGATGGGGTTTTGTCAGAGTTGATGGAACAATGGATGGAGTCAAACGGGTGGCACATTTGTTTGAAGCAGCAAAATACCTCAGCTTGGAGTTCACCTTTTATTACATAGACAACGTCCCTAAACTTGATGTCAGAAATTCAAGAGATTGGTTTAGATCTAATCAAATTCATGTGTTGAAAGGGTTATATCAAAATCTAGACCTAAAACTGGTTTACTATTATTAGCAATTGATTTTAATTAACACGCTGAAGTCGATCTGACTAAGCTTAAACTATTTGTCACATAGAATGGGTAACATTTTCACTCCCTTTATAAGCAAAGCAAATAGAAACATAACACGAAAAAGACTTTGCAACTCAAAATTGCTTCACTAGTAAAATAATTGCAAACCAATCTAATGTTTTCATACAGATTAACGATTATGCTCGTTTCCTTTTGCTGTATCTCATGTAGTCTTAGTAGAATTATTTAAAAATTTCCTTTGTAAAGTGATACAAATTTGAAGAGGTCATAATATATCTTTGCCTTTCTCTGACATGGTGCTTTTGTACTCATACGAATACCTTCAGAAATTGGGCTCCTAATAACTGATGAATGATGTCTTCTGGAGATTAATTGTTAACTTGTTCACCTCCCTACTAGGAGTGCACCGATTGCAGGTTTCTGGACGATCACGTATTCTCGATCTTTAAAAAGCCAATTCCGATTTTGATCGATACCATTTTTTATTAGTTGTTATAGTTGTTATAAGATCACAAGACACCTTTTTAATATTTCAATCTGATTTTACTGAAAGGCATTAATTAGTACCTGTGAAACAATGAAAATTTGTAAAATAATTGTTCTAAAAGGTAAATCAAAGCTTGGATCATTGATTTTTAGACCTTTGCCGAGATGGATAGGGTCTGTGGAAATGATCGGTCTTACATCTACGTAATGACCGATCACCGAACTCCCTAAATTAAGGAAATCAAGGCTGATGAATCAGCCGAACAATCAGTCGGTGCACCCCTACTCTCTACTTTTTAAGTGTGGCCTATATTTAGATGAGTGCTATAGAGTTTAAGTGGCTCCACATCAAAAATTGCAATAATAAATCAGCAAAGCTGGTTAAACATTACTAAGCCAATATTTGCACTCTTGTTGTGCCAACACTGAGGCAAATGATTGTAAATCCAATGTTTATGCACACTCGTTGGTCTTTACATTTACCTTTCAATTTTCAAACCCAACTGCTCAGCCCTAATATGTCTTTCTGACTTAGCCCCTAATCACTTGATTCCTAATCCTTTCAAATGACACCAAGGCATATAAATCAACATATTTAGTGTGAAACGTTTCCAATTAAACAGGACGTTTGTTAAGAAGCATCCATGGACACTGCTGGATCCTCAATTGTCTGGGATGCCAGAGAGTGATGCATATTAATTAAGTATTAACCTCACATTCTCAAATGGTACACAGGCACACGCAAATCCATACAGACACATTAGTGTGTATTGCATATTAATTACCCATTAGCCTTTGCACCATGCATTAAGAGCTGCGTGGCATCAGAAAGACAGCCTGCCCAAGGGCTACATGCAGACAGACACACACATACACAGATTAATACTACATAAACCGCCTTAATATGCGACGTTCAGGATAAAGAATGAGCCATTTTAGGCAACCATCCATGTCAATAGCTAACAACTACATTAAGTGTGTCTTTGTTTAAAAGTATAAATATTCATCCATTTATTTTTGATATAACAATCTTAGTTGAATACAAATAAAATAGTGAGCCATAGTTGTTGATTTGTCAATTTCCATTTTAGAAAGGGTTCAGTTTGCTTTAGCTTTTTTTCCCCACATATCTTGCCAAACATAATGTATTATTGCAAATGAGTTGGTATTCTTAGGAATAATTCTTGCTTATTACAGGATTTTAATTCGTAATCAACCATTTCTTATAAAGTGTTGTAAACCTCTGAGTCTGAGTAGACATTCCGAAATTTTCGTTTTTCATTTTGACATTGACAGCCACACAGTGTACATGAACACCATCTTTTGAGTCCACATCTTATTATAAAATTATTTCATTGTCTCTGTCTGCTTTCTTTCAAACCTGAGAGGGCATCAGTGCTTAAAGTCAACAAAGTACTATACCTTCAATCTGCCCTGAGAGGTAGTCACAGCCCAATTTCGACTAACCTGTGTAGAGGTGGTCTGACACACCTGGTGTAGTTTTTGGTGTAGCATTATAGATCGATTGCACAACTAGAAACCTTTTAGAACTGCAGCAAAAACAAACTATGACTGGCACATAGTAACAGATAATTATGTTACTAATCATTACTGCACGTCTTCTGTGCTTCTGCGTTCTCAGAGTGCTTTTCTAGTCGTTAATTTTTAACTCCAACTTAACTATCATGTTTTGCTAATATGAGCATCTTATGTGGATTTGTATCCTGGTTAATCATCTGTTACCTTGATAGCACTGCAATATATATATTTTTTTCTTTTTCTCTCGCTTTGAATTGCTTTGCCACTGAAAAGTGATGAGGTAAAACACACTTTCCTGTCCTTCCATTGGAGTAGATTACCCAGAGTCATTTTAATGTATGAGGCTCTATATTACCTGATGCATATGATCCTACACCTCTGTTTTTTTTCTTATTTTTTTGTTGTTTTTTAAAGGTCACATGTGCTGGGATATGGCTGTCTATGTTTATCCAATACCAGAGTCCTAATGAATGGCGAGATGTTACTTATATAAAAGAGACTATTTATGTTTTTTATTTTTCTTCATGATATGTTGTATTTTCATAAGAGTTTGCCGAAGATGGAAACTAAGTCTGATACTTAGGCTTGAGGCTTAAGTAAGGGAGAATCTCTGTGACCAAACAGTGTCTTAAGGTGGAAATGATACGGTTAACCAAACTAAATTAAATCACAAGATTGTGTCTTACTTATATTTTTCACGTTTGTAATATAATTGTTGATAATAGTAAGACACAATCTTGTGAATTAAGTTAGTGTTGTTAACCGTTTCATTTCCACTTTAAGACCATAAGCTGTCCGAAGAACTACATCTCTGCCTTCTTGTTTTTCAGCTTTTTAATATAGTAAACTTTTTTTCATGTGATTTACAAAACCTTTAGGTCAAAATAATAGATTGAGCACTTTATTGTTTGATTTTGAAAATTGACCATGCGTAGTGAATGACAGGTTTTCACCAAGTTAGTGTTTCAGACAATTCTGTGTCTCTAAATATAAGCAGGATCTCTTAGCACAACAAATATTGAATATTTTCAGTTTTTTCTAGGAACATAAGTTGTTATTTCTGATTAGGTCAACTTTTGATTTTAGAAATAGATTTTTAATAGTTCATAATACTCATAATAAATGGAATTCTCTGAAAGGGATAATTATTCTATGCTAATCTTTTATATTGTAGTGGAACAAATTATTTTAATGTAGGAGCTACTGCAATGCAGCTGATGATGTGAATCTGATGAGAAAATTTTAATTACAGATAAAAAAAAATGAATAAATTATTAACAAGTTGTGAAAAAAAATAATAAAAAAAAAACTTTCAAACTTTCTTTATTTGGCTCAATTCCAACTCTTTGTCTCCAGTCCAATTATTGCATGATACACTGTAAATACATTTTGTTTTTTTTACCTCTTATCAGTATAAACTGTGACATCATGTTTAGTTAGAAAGTCTGTGGTTCACTGTTCTTGAGTGTATTGTATTTTATTTGTTACCTATTAAGGATATTTTCTAGTGTATATTTCTACCTTCTAAACTGGTCATAATACCCAGTCATAAAGCAGTGTATCATAGCAGGTGGGATAAGATGTGAAATTTAGCATTTGTTTTAGAGGGGTTTTTGCTTGTAATGCAAAAATCTGTTTTTCCCAAATGAATGAAAGTCCAGACAATGCCCTGAAACTGAAAGAAATTGTGTGTGTGTGTGGGTGGGTGGGTGTGTGTGTGTTGTAATTGCTTGACAAAGGAGTACTGCTGTTCTAAGAAAGACACAAGCCTCCTATGGTGATGTGGAAGTACATCTAAGACTGCATAAAACAGTGTTTAAAATGAATTTGACAAGTAATCAGCACAATGATCATTCACTTTGTCGGTTTTACCAAATATTAAATTGTGATTTTTTTTTTTTTTTTTTTTCAGTCGCATTTTTTTTTTTTATCGTGTGTGTGTGCTTGTGTGTGTGTGTGTGTGTTTGCCTGGAAGCGATTCTGAGGTGAGACTGGGAGTGATCCAGGGCAGAGGGAGAATTTTTCAAGACTAATGTTCCATGACAACAGACCAAGGTTCTGTCAAGGTGAATCAGAGCCATGCTGCCTAATGATTTTAACACACACACACTGATACACCTTCCTACCAATCCTCATTGTCCCCTTTTTTTTTCTTCCTTTTGTCCACTGTGCCCTTACCCCCCCCCCCCCCCCCCCCCCCTGGCCATGTCTCATTCTTATAAACCCGCCTTCAATTTTTTCCTGTCCTATTTACTATTATGTTTTTCCTTTCTTTTCCTTTATCCTGCTGTCTTGAAACTTGTTATTAAATCATGTATGGATTTAACAGCCAAAAAATACGAACAGTGGTTCAGCAGCTTTTTAATTCTGTGAACGAAACATGAAGCAAAGCTCCTTATTCAAATACCCCTTATTCTCTGACACCTATTTTAGAGCTATGATAGCAAAAATCACAAAACTCTTCTGTTTTTTTTTTTTAGACAAACGTAAGCTAAGTAATGTAAATAAATAATGCGTTTTTTCAAACGGTAATTTCTTGTGCTCAGGGGAAAAACACTGTTTAAATAAACCTAGCCTTATGTGTTAATGTTCTTAAGTCACAAATAAATTGTGGTTAACTTAGTAGTAAGTAAAAACTACTTTTACTTAAAATCAATTTCACTTAGAGCATTTAAGACAAGATAATTAAGGCTATAAAATATTTAAAATAGCAGAACGTTATGGCCTGATATAAAGAAATTTAGCATCATTGTAGATCACTGTTATGAAGGTTAGAAAAAGTTTAAATGGCCTAGTCAAAGCCTGGAGTTGAAGTTGTTATTGGTTCTTGTCATTTTATGACATTTTATGATCCTGTATTACACAACACTGTATGTTATGCTGCTGTTTGAAAAGTAATTTTGTAACTTATATATATATATAAATATATAAATACATATTTCCTGACTACTTCTTATCAGTAGTTTGGTCTCCCTGTGGCATCCTAAGTTCACATGAGTACTTTGTTTTTATTTGTTTGGGTGAACCTTTGAATTCAGACAGAAGCTCTAAGTCGATGACTGGTGGGCCCCGAAGATCCAGCCGAGGCGACAAATTGTTGATATTTTCTTCGGTGTTAAAAAATTCTGACTGCATCACCTTCCTGTCTACCTGCCACACTTAGATCAAACATCAGATGTGTGTTTTTTAAGGAGAAAAATGCTGTTCCTTTACTTGTTGTTTATGTTTGTTCTGTATGTGCCTCATGCAGGGCACCATTATTGTGCAGCAGATGTAAGTGCAAACAATTTGACAGGTGCAACTTGTATATTGTTGAACTAAAGCCTTTGAAATAGGATGAAAAAAACAACTGTAAGGGAAATGCCTCACTTGTTGATGAAGACAATATAACATGTACAATGTGACACGAGTGGGTTCACTAAAAGAATAATCCCAAGAGAAACATCAGAAGAAATCTGACTTCAAAAGAAAAACAAAGAAACTGGAAAAAAAGGCAAATCAAGGTTTCCTTCTCTCTATATATATTTCTTATCTCTAATGAGAAAAAAACAAACTCAAAAATCCAACTCAACAAACTTAAACATGCAGGGCGAAACAGATTTGGATTAGTCCTCTGCTTTTTACTGGCAGTATGGTAGTTTGCAACTATTCTCTCCGTCTTTTTCCTTCACTCAATTCCTCATGTTAGTCTTTTTCTTTCTTTTAGTTTGCAAAATGGGATTTTACCGCTCACAGCTGGAGTCTTCTTCATGCAGTAAATGTCCACCCCACAGTGTGGCCAGGCAGATGGGGGCCACGTCTTGCAGCTGTGAAGAAGGATACTATAAGATTGAAACTGACCATCCTAATATGGCCTGCACACGTAAGATTTATCTGGAAATTTGTCATTTATTTATTTATTTTTTTTTGCTTTTCATACATGAAAGTAGGAGAGATTTTCTTGACATCGTGATTTTGAATAGAAATACTACAGTGTCATAGGAACTGGACAAATATTTCAGGAAAAAAAAATTGTAAAGTGGTCTGTTATTTTTTTACTTGAAGGGAAACTGACTAATTTATCTTCTGCTGAAAAATTGACATGTTGATTACTTTTATAAGAATATTTTCTATCATCATTGCTTGATTTAAAAGAAGCTCAGGGTGCACCTAAGAAGTTCACAGAGGGTAAACCAATAATAGGTTTTGGAGGTTTAAAAGTTGATCAAATTTCTAACTTAATCCTCAGTATATAGTCACGACAGAAACCTTCTTATTCCTGTATGATATTCCTCACTGTAATCTTTAGGTAATCCGATTGTTAAATTATACTATTCTTGGTAGTTTTTTTTTAAACAATCTAAGCTATTTCATCCTTTTTAGGCCCTCCCTCTGCACCACGGAACGCAATTTCCAATGTCAATGAAACCAGCGTCTTTTTGGAGTGGTCTATTCCAATGGAGACGGGGGGGAGGAAAGATGTCCACTACAACATCCTTTGCAGACGTGTTTTACCTGATGGCAGAGGGTTGGAGGAATGCGGCCCCAACGTCCGGTTTCTGCCACGCAGACTCGGCCTGTCTAACACCTCTGTGATGGTGGCGGACCTGCAGTCGCACACAAACTACAGCTTCTTGTTGGAAGCTGTCAATGGTGTGTCAGAGCTTGCCAAAGACCATGCAAAGCAGTATGTGACACTTAATGTGACAACCAATCAGGCAGGTAGGTGTTGAATCTCGCACTTACATGTGCAGGTTTTTTTTCAAGTTAATGTGGTACAATTACTGTTTTCATTGGCAACTAAGTACTAAAAAATAATTAGATGTAATATTTCTCCATTAGAATAGAAGATTATTGGTTATTGCCAATTGTTTTTTTCTGTCCTATAGACCAGCATAGATAATTATGTCTGTTTCCAGAAAGAATTATGCGAATTTGAAAAAAAAAAAAAATGGTCCAGATGATCAAATTATCACGGTATTTATTCAACAGATTTGCCAATGCATTAATTTTCACCTATTTACTATCCATGTTAGAAGCATTTCTTTTCCAATTGCTTTCAGATATGTTATCAAAAAAAAGCAGCTTGGTCCCTTCATTTTGGGGGAAACATTCAGTAATCAAGATTCACAGAAATATGTGGCATATTGAATGTTCCTGATTCTCAAGCTGTTGTGTGTGGTTGGGTTCTGTGTGTGATAGCAGGTGTTATTTTGCTTGCATGCCAGCAGTGATAAATCATTGTGATAAAACAGTTTTCTGAACATGTTAACTGCAGGTATGGAACAACTGCATCAGAAGCATCTTTAATAACTTAGATTGTAAACACAAAGGATAAATGTCATTTTGGTTTAAATGGAGTCACAATACTGGCAGGAAAAAAAAGATAAAATGTAGAATTACTACTATATGCATGCATGCGTTTCAATTATTTGTATAACAAAACAGGTTCTTAGACCACTGACATTGTCATCTTTGAAATTCATGAGTTTAACAGATTGATCCACCTGAAAACCTGCTTTCTAAAGTCTCCCTCTAGCTTCTCTTATTTGCTGTGGTATCCTTGTTCAGTTTGTTTTCATCTGCTTATACAGGCCCAGGTTCCTCTCTGTTTTAAACCTCGTCTTCAGTCTGACGTAGCAACTTTAGATATCAAATTAACCTTTTTTCTATCTGTTTAGTTTGAAAGGTCATGGCCAGTGTACACATCCTTTCCAAAACTGATATGATACATGATAAAACTTTCAGAAAATGACTAGGTCAGTGGCTTCGAAAACACTCCCCTCTGTGTAGTTTTTAGCAGGTTTTTAACATCTGCTTTCACTTCCATCCACTCCTTAAAAACAGGTTTAGAGGTGTTCATTTGTTGTTTGTCAGTTGAGAAGAAGCTGACACAGGTCAGAGAGTCGTAAATATGCACGGGAAACTGCATAGCATGTCTCTATTAGCACAATGTAGCAGTGTTCCTGTGTGCTTGTGTCTGTGGTTGGATATTTAACTTCCTGTTTGGTTTTTGGTAACTATCAGAGATAAGCACGTGGACATTCCTGACCAAATATCTAAGCACTATTATGATAGAGCAGCTTATCCTCGGTTGTGATTTCCAGATCAAATCAAATTAAGCTTTATAAAGTGCTTTTTTGTATGCAGCAACGCAAAGTGCTTTACAATGTAAAAACAGTTTAAAAACAAGTAATCACATAAAATGTATACATAGATAAAAGGAGAACAAACACAAAACACACAATCAGTCCACCCCCCCACCCCCAAAAGTAAACTCTAACCCCTCTAACTGAAAATAAAAGTAAATTTAAAAAACTGGCTTGACACTGTTGTGAGGAAGCAGTACCTATGGTATCCATCCACACCAGAGACCAGCCCCACCACAACCACAGGGGGCGCTACAACAGCAACCACCCAGATCAGGGAAAGCCAGGGACCACACCACAACCACAGGGCAGTAGTGCAGGACCTCCAGCCCTCCAGACAGGGATGATCACCATGGCAACAACCCCGCAGGTTGAGCAGGCAGACCCCCCAGCGTGGCAGACCCCCATGAGGTGTATGAAGGTGTCAGGTGTATCTGTCCAAACAATTATATACAATTATGAATCTAATGTGAACTTTAAGGAATGAAATATGTGTTGTGTTTTTGAGATGAACTTTTTTTTGTCTTAATTGTGAATTAACCCCAGCAAATTTACAAAAGATCTCGTAAGGATGTTTTTGGGAAAGTTGGTAAAAAAAAACTCATTTTACACAAGGAAAGGATCCCTGTCATGTGCATTTTGAGAAAAAGAAACAAAAACAAGAACAAAATGGTTAAAGGTTGAAAATTAATTCAGAAATAAAAAGCTTTCTGATAAAACCAGAATTTAACTATCTGGGCCTTTATGATGGGATTTATTTAAATGGAAAGAAAGCCTGGGAGCAAACATCCCACCTGTGAAGTACAGCGGTGGCAGAATCATGTGTTTCCTAAAAAGATGGCATCATGATGAGAGAACCAAAAACCTTAATCTGAAGTCACAGATTTAAAATTATATATTTTACTCAATGCTGAGGAAATATACATTAACTTTTGAATTTTAAAAGTTTTATAAAAACTCTATTTGGTATGCATTTAATACAAGGAAATATTTTTTGTAAAAAGGTTTAAAAAATGAAGGTTTTAAACATGAAATTTTTAGTTTGTGTAATATTTTTTTTCCATGTGAACATCTGATTTTAACAGAGTGTATAATGTTACTACAGCAGTTTAAGGAAAGAAAGGGGAGTTTAGATTTGGTTTGCTAACATGTAATCATCTTTATAGGAGAAATGCACTTGTGGAGTTTGTGTTATTTGGTTGTAATGATCTGGTTAGCTCACTTCATAATGAAATGAGAGACATAAGAGATTACAGTTCCTCTCCCTTAGGCTTCCATCTGGAGGAAAAGCAAAAGGAAAAAAAGCGCCATTGAAGGATCGGACTGGCTGTTTCGCTGAACAGATGGCATGCTTGCATACAAAGAACACTAGGTAGTATTACTAGCAGCCTCAGTCAGAGTAGTAGTGCTTGTAAAAGGGCAGATAGCAGATATGCAGATATGTGTTAAAGTTGGATGCCTTCAGATATAGGATGTGGGCAGATTGTGACTTACAGTCAAGATTGCTGACAGTCCTCCAAATGTATTGTCACTGTGGCTGTCAGCAGACTGAGTGGATTACACTAGGCTACAGAACTCAGATTCAGGTTATTAAAGTTGTGGCTGGATTAGCCAGTCTCAGGACCAAATGGAGATTTGGGATTAATTTAGATTACACACTAGAGATGCAGACAGATACATTTTACAGTTCTTTGGCAATAGGGAAGTAGGTCCGAGCTGTAGGTAATTCAATTACGGTTCTAAATTGTTTAGTAAGAAAAAATCTCCTCTGTCTTCTTTTTTAACCTTTTAGCTATAATTAAAAATTGTTTAATTGTTTAGTTATAATATGTATGAATATTAAATTAATTAAATGTAGAACCGCTTTAGTTTAATCAGTTAATTCAGATCAGTTTGATCTCTGCATTAAAGCAGATGTACCAAACCTTTTATCTGTTTGTTAGTTATACTCAATAAGGTGCATGGATGTGTTAAGTTTGGAAAAAAAGCTAATTAGGTTTCTGAAGATTAAACAGGATTACAAGATTACACAAGTGCATCAAAATTGAATATCTTTAGATTGCATAACATTTTGGACATACATAACACTGTGGTTTTGAATAGCACAAAATAGAACTTAAGCTTTAAATGTGAAAATGTAGCATATAAATGTTGGGGCTTAATTCAAGAGTAGCACAAACACTAACAAAGATATTGTTAATAACATATGATAATTAAAAAAAACTTGGAAATATTTTTTTTTTGTTTAAAAAAGCAAAAATCAAAATCAGTAAAGTAGATCAGATTCTTACTTTGAGATCAGTAACACAAGCTGATTCCCATAAGCCACTTTTATTTAAAGCGTAGCATTCCGTCAGGTGGAATAAAATTGTCTAAACAGCTACCTAGGAAGTGAGAACTTTTAGAGCCTATTTGCTAAATGTAACCACTTCCAGTTATTTTCTTTTTTCTCATATTACTTAAAGGACTGAATTGGGAAAACTGTATCACTTTCTCTCCGTTGATTCATCGGGGTGCAAAAGTGTTTATACTTCTTGAACTTTTTCAAATTATTTCATGTTACCATCAAAGCATTTGTAATGTTTTATTACAACTTTACCTTATAGACTAACACATACATTAATAGTATTTTTTTGACAGCCCTTTTTGAGACCTCAATAACATGTAGTACCTTCACTTTAGTAGTTCACCTGGGTGTAACTTAATCTCATCATGAATAAAGCAGTTCTTTCCTCTCATTAATTTACTAAAAAAAAGTTTAACAAGATTTATCAGTAATATTAAAGACAGTTTAAAGCATAATGATAGAAAACTTGAGAATCTGAGGAAGGTTCACCAAACAGAAATATGCAACAAACCTAAACAAATAGTAAGAGCTATTGTGGAATGTTTTAGATCCGTATAATAACCAGCTTAAGCTATTTTGCAAAGTAGTATTCAGTTTCTACAAATAATATTACATCAGAAGCAAGGTTTTTGTTATGAGCGGCTTACCTTCCTCTCACAGCCACCCTTCCACTCAAAAGGACCTTGATCACTGAAATATGCAAATTCTGTTTAATTTTTATGTTCAGTGTGTGTTCTGGTTCCTGCTGGTTGTGTTTTGCCTTTGTTAGTAAAAAGCTCCTGAGGGACATGAAAGTGGGAAACACTAACCGCTTGGTAGACATGGAGTACCTGCTGTTTGATTGTGCAAAGAGTCACATGTAATAAGCAAACCATAAAATAGGTGATTTCACAGTAGTATCTCTCAAGTCTTGCTGCATGTTGAAGTGTTGTGTGGAGAGGAGTGAGGAATGTTAGAGGTTCAGGAGTGAAAAAAGAGAAGCGGAAAGTCAAGTTGGAGAATTGACGTGGTCGGCTTTAATATGAGAACGTCCACAAAATTATCAGCAAATAAGGACAAAGCTTAAAAATTTGCTGCATTATTGCTTCTTTTGGTTTCTGCATCTGCAATAAATTGCATTTAATTGATAAAATTAGCTTTATAAAAGAAGGGTATGACCAAATTAAATATAAATATACCTTTTAGGGTATTTTTTTCCTAAGAGTTGTCTCTTTTTGTTTATGAAATAAGAAGTGCATTACTTAAAGGACAACTAACTTGTAAACATCCATTTTTTGTTTCTCTGATGTATTGTAAACATGGATGTCTTTTGGTGCTATTTGTATGTTCTTGACATTACATGAAAATTTACTGCACATTTGTTCAAACCCTACTTTTGCTGGTAAAATGTCCCATGTCTTCCTTATGTTCTTTATATTTTTTTAAATTTAATTTACCAAACAATGCCAAGTCCCCAGTCCCCACAAGTTCTCAAGTCCATCAGTGATGCTATCAGTTCCATTGTTGCTAAACTATGGACAGAACAGCGAAATGCATTTGTGGCAATAACAGGGTCATTTTAAGCATGCCTCACTTTCGTCTTCACTGCTAAGCTTCCAGCAGTTTGTCAGCTGTTTTATCAGAAGAACAAAACTTTTGACTTGCTATATCCAATAGCATTGGACTGGCACATCTCTCCTCTTGGGAAATCAGATAAGTCCTGTTTAGAATATAAGCCCCTATATAAAAGACAATCTGCATTTAAAAGAAATGTAAGAAAGTTATCATTGGAAGCTGAAGAAACCCAAGGTTGTTTTGCAGCTGCAGACTGGAAAACACTGTCAGTCACATGAATGGGACATCATTGCAATGATTATGTGACTGAAACTTCTGTGTAAATAACACTGTCCCCATCAGAGCAGTGAAATGCATCCCAAATAATAAACCCTAGATTACCAGTGACCGAAAAGAACGGCAAGCTCTAGCAAAATATCAGAGATGTCTGGTCAGGGTTGAACAAGATCACAGGCTGCATGGATGAGAAGGGTCAGACCGATGGAATTCTGGACAGAGCCAATGAACTAAATGCATTTTTCAATAGATTCAGTTCAGGAACAAACTCCCCCTGTTTTGACCCAAACCTTCTTTTTCACAGCCTCTTTCATCTCTGCCATGGACCCTTCTTCAGCTATGTAGCATCCTCTTCAGAAGATTGTTAAACACCAGCATTGTCTTCAATTGAAGGTTTTTCTAGGTCCTGTGCAAGATGGACCATTACAGAAAAATCCTTCCTGTCTACAACTATTAAAATATGCAAACACTCATTGGAAAAAACGAAACATATGAGTTACTGAAACATTTAATTTCCCTTTGGGATTAATTACGTTTTTGCATTGAATTGAAAGAATCTTATTTAAACTGAGGTTAACTGTGAATATATAGTTTGACATCATTGGCAAACACTCTTTAGGTAGCGCAAGGCGGACGGCTGTGCGCCTCTCGCAACCCTGGCTTTGTTATAAACTATACTGTAAGCTCCATGTGTTGCTGCTACAACACACTGATTTCCTGTGTTTTCCCTGCTTTCTTTTGTCTGACATTCAAAGCAGCTGATGATAGAGGTGCTCACTCTCAGAGCCATCAAAGACGTGTGCACACTGTTCAAATGTGTACACTGTTTCTGTGTGCAGTATCTCCCAAAAAACTTCTCACACAGTGTAAATCTGTACAATTACAATGTTAAGTGTTATTCCTTTGGATTTTGTCTGATTTGGTAAGTTAGCATGTAAAGGCAGAAATGGTTTTTTGAATCTTCTTATATTGAAATTAGGTATCTTATATTCTTATATCTTTTTCTCAGTCTTTCTCTGGGTTATAATGGAGGTTGTTGATTAATACAAGAGAACACTATAAGCCCACTTCATCAAAAACTCTGCTAATTGACGTTATTTACTTGAAGTATTGTTTCGTGCATCATTATTGCCCTATAAAATGCTTCAAGCAATGTTATGATGTAGGATAAATTTTTGTCAAGCCATTTTTTTGCAATTCCTATTAATTATAATGGGAATGTACAAAGAACACAAGTAATCAAAAAAATAAGTCTTTGCTTTGTTGCATTTTTTTAAAGAGAAAATTGTGAACCACTTATACTGTTTGTTTTTGCTATGGTAACTTTTCCAGATATTAAAAGAACAGGCAGGGGAAAGGTTAGATTGCAAGTTCTAATAATGAAGGCATCTCTGTCCCTCATCTGTGATTTATTGTTCCCCAATCTTTCTGACATTCTCAAAGAATCATTATAAAATAATAAAGCAGAATTCTAAGGTCCCTATTGATTTTTGTGATGGTGGAGACAGATAGGAGTCTGACAAGGTTATTATGTTCAGCAGTGTAATAACCTGCTAATCAAAAGGAGGTCGTGTAATCATGCACCATAGTGGTTTCTTGCCCTTTTCTAACCTTTGTCTTTAAAGAAGATAATAATTATTATTATTTTATTATGCGTTACAATAAAGATTCAAATAGTAAAATGGCTGGTATTATGATACCATGCTTGTAGCTGAAATACATTCATGCTTTACTGTACTGAAGGTGCTCATTAGCAGATTTAACAGGGAGTGGAAGTGTTCAAGCATAAAAGCTTCTTCATGCTGCCTTTTCTGTTGCTAAAATAAACGTGTTGCTTGGGCCTTGCCAACACTTTTTCAGCAAGTCTCTCTCTCTCTCTCATGTTCTCACTAATATTTTGATACTCACTTTTTTCTTGCAGAGCCTCATCTTGCATCCCCTCATTTACAAAATGTCTCAATCTTCTCTCACCTTTTCCTCTGCTCTAGTTCCGTCCAAACACTTGCATTAGAAAGAGGCTTGATGTGTGATATCCAACTAGCAATTTCGCACAGCTCAAGCATGGGGATACTAATTTTAGTCTTATCTGTGTTTAACATGTTGTTATTTTATTGGCAATTAATTACTGTTAATGATAAATTATGTTATTGTAAATATGAAGGTATGATTGTGTTGTTGCCTGCATGATCTGTTTGTTTTTAATATATATTTTTTGTCTTTAAACAGTGTTTGTGAAAAAAAAAATTGTTTTGCATGTTTAATTTCTAGTCCAGAATTTTTTGAATCTGTGAGCATTGCTTTGAAACTTGTTAGTAAAGGACTTTTTGTCAGAGAATTATTTGCTTCCTGCAAACACCTTTTGAGTTATTTATTCCACATAAAAAGAATCTTACCTCAGTTATATTTTTTTTAAGCCTAAAATCTTTTATTGTAACATCTGGAAACCCTGATGCAGCATTCTTCACTAAACCTTTTTGATTAATCCAGCCCTGAAAACTGCACCCTGTTTTGTTTTTTTGTTTTTTTTTTTGGAGGATTAAAAGTTTGTAGTATGAGAAACAGAGAAAATACCCCTTCTATAATCACTGAATCCTTGCCTTTATACCATTTAGGTAGTGAAAGTGTGTGTGCATATCATTTAGTCTCTAGTTTCAGGCTTTTAAGATGTTGCAGATAACGCTTCTGTGCAACCATCCACACAGGATTTAGTTACTGTTTGTAGCAATGATTTATTCCCTGTAGAGTTCCACAGTGGCTATTGAAACCCAAACGCTGTTTAGCATTTTTTGCAGAATAGGGACACTGGCACATGCATCCGCACACACTCATGCGTCGACAACTCATTCGCCATCAAGATGTTGCCTTGGGGAGCATTTTGCCTGGTTAAAAGCTCTTTATGTGTCAGAGACCCTCCAACTGTCCCTCTGAGAGATTGCCTAACAGCTCAGGTTACAACAGAATGACTCTGAGGTTGATGGAAACTCTCACAACTTAGCAGACTTGGTCTCAAAATAGTAAGGATACATTTATTGAACAGCAGTAGGTGAAAGTGAAAATATAGATTGTTTTTAGAGTTGACCATGTTTTTTTCCAACCTTTTTTTATATTGAATGTTTAGTGTTTTGTCATTTTTAAGGCATGTCTGATTTTGACACTTCAGGAGACGATCTTACCTGGATGTGAGCAGGGGCTGAATTGACTTTCTAGCCTCATCAAAATGCACCTGCTCAGTTGTAAGATATAAAGGGATTGCATAATTAGATACAGGTGCATCCAGCTCGTAAACATCCTTAAGCGGCAGATCTGCTTTCAGAACCAATATATCTGCTTAAATTAGAGTTCAGTGGACCAAGGAGGAAAACCTTAATTGATTTTGAAATCCAGGAGATTTGGAGGAGGCAAATGAATGAAATCACACTGCAAAGCACTTCTATTATCAGAAATAATAAAACTGTGACTCTACTGTCATAGTGTTTTATTTAATGTATTCATAATTTGAAAAGTTAACTCACTATAGTACTTTTCTAATTATTTTTTTGAATTGTTGAGCTAAAATTGAGTAAAATTATTTCTATGTTTCTTTATGCAGCACCCTCCCCAGTCAGTGTAGTGAGGAAGGGGCATACAGGAAAGAGTAGCATTGCTCTTTCTTGGGCAGAGCCTGATCGTCCTAACGGCATCATCCTCGAGTATGAGATCAAATATTTTGAAAAGGTAAGGATGCAAAACTGCATTTCTATTATGGCTGGTCTTGGAACCTTTATGAGCTGTAAATATTTCTTGAGCCTCACAGAGTGAACAGTTTTTGCATTGGTGTATAGTGTTAAAGGTCAATGATTTTACTCATAAATCAAATATATTAACCAAAGAGAGCACATCAAGACAAAAAGTGCTGCACGTTAATATGATCACAACTGAAAGCATTTTGATCCTTGTGGATTTTTATACTTAACAAAAAAGCAAAACAAGCATTTAAATACCAATTATCTGCCTAAAAAGTTTTTTTTTAAACTGGAATCTTTAGAAAAGTAAATAGGAAAAGTTAAACAGTTAGATTATTTCTCAATATCTCATGATTTATAATAAAGTAGATGAAGTTTTTCTTGTGTAGTTTATGTTTTTTTATGATATCTATAGATTTAGTTTTTACTTTGGATTAAGGTCAGCACAGCAGTTTGATGCTGGCAACCATATCACTGTTTCTCCTTTGCTCTTCTCCTTTTCCCTCTGCCTGGCTCTAATGTCTTCTTTTATGGAAGGTCAGACTACAGGTTCACATGAGAACAGAGTGCAGTTTGTGGTCAGCGGTCGGCTAATGGCCTCTGGCGTAATGGAAGGAGCATTTAGTTTTGTTTAAACCCGATGTGGTTTCAGCTGGAAAACCGATGCTCGCACACAGGGATCTAAAATCACTTACTTTACACCAATACAACACAGGTGGCTCAAGCCCATAAATGTACAAAAAAATCTGCATAATGATAAATTCCTGTCTACCATGGCTACAGGATCAGGACTCCAGTTATACCATAATAAAATCTAAGGAAACGGAGATGGTGGTGGATGGTCTTAAACCTTCTTCAGTCTACATCTTCCAGGTAAGAGAGATGCTCAGAATTAAATAATAAGATGCAAAAATTATAAGATAATCACCATTTTTTGCACTCAAAGTTTTAAGCTTCATAACACGCCAGGACTTCAAATGTACATTGACTTCATGAGCATTGAAAAAAAAATTCCATTTTTACTTTACACTTTTAACTCATTCTTTTTAATCTAAATCATTCTATTGTCTCTCTGGCTTAAAGTGTAGTAAACTATCCTGCCTTTGTCTTTTGCAACCTCTAAAAGTTTTTCTGCCCTGTGTTTTACTACATTCATCCCCTTTGTTCAGCTTCCCTGTTCCTTCTAAAGTAAAGTGTCCCCAAGGCATTGTGCTGCCAATATCTTGCTTTGACAAAATCCATCATGACCAGAGCACCTTCCTCCACATGTTTGCTGTTCCCCATTTATAAAAAAGAATAAAAGGAACTAAATGCATATTTTCTGCTCTCTTCCATAACGGTCAAAATTAGTATTTGTTTACTACAGTGATTTTACTATTGTGCTGTGAATTTCTGTAAATCCTCCAGAGTTCCTGTTTCTGTCTTGGAAGCTTCTCTGATTCTTATAGATTCTTATTGATAGTCTATGAACAGCAATGCTCTAATAGGTTTGCTGTTCACTGAAATGATGGTTTGAATGGTGCTTTGAGACATATTAAGAGTTTTGGATATTGTTTTATAAAGTGACCTTCCGTTAAACTGCTGCACAAGTTAATCCCTGCTCTCTGTTGTGTTTCTTGTTCACTGTGCTGCTTTTGTTTAATCAGTCTGCCTTGATCAACCTTTAAAACCTTCATACAAGTGCTCAGTTTATACTGAACTTAATTTTTACAGAGGGTTGCTGTTTCCTATTAGATGACTGGAAGACAGACAATTTCTCTTGATTTTATTTGATGCCTTAAAGAGGTATTGATTGGTTTTGATTTGAAAACATTTCTGAAAACTGCTTTTCTTCTACTTTTTGATTTTTTTTTAAGATTACATAACACCCTAATAAAATGCATACAAGGTTGTGATTGCAGCATGATAACATAAAAAAAAGATAAGCACCCATAAATAGTTTTGCTAGGCACTGTAATTTTAACAGAACATATTTTTTGAAAAGGTATGGATTTTAGAAAACCTCTTGATATTTAAGCTCTGGTAAATATATTTAATGTTAGTATTCTAACCATTAATATGAGAATATTTAAAAGGACTGAAATGATTTATGATTCATTCATTGCAGGTACGAGCCAGGACCTCGGCAGGTTACGGTGCGTTTAGCCGGCGTTTTGAATTCCAGACGAGTCCTTACTGTGAGTACACCAGAGACAGGAGCATAACAATGGAATCAACAATGGAGGCCAGGTGCAGCTTTGTGAGCCTACGTTGTGTCTAATCTCACATCTTTTTTCTTTTGGCAGTAACTGCCACCAGCGAGCGTGCTCAGGCTTCAATAATAGCGGTGGCCATAACGTTGGCTCTGGTTCTGCTGGCAGTGGTTGCTGGATTCCTCCTCAGTGGACGGTGGGCATAAATACATTTGAAGTAGATGAGATGGCAAATTTCAAGTAATGTGTGTGGGTGTGGGGGGGGGGGGTATATTTTACATCAATTAAAATTGAAAAGACTAGTACTATAAAAATGTCAAAAAAAGGTTTGTTTAACGGCAGAACTTGTAATCTCATTATTTTATTTTTGCTTTTTTCATGTGTTGATGGCTGTTCAGGAAACCCTGTCACTAAGTGGCTCTCATTGTGTTGTCCTTGTGACATCTGCTGGGGGGGGCGCCAGTTCAAACATGTGGTAGCCAGGGTAACAGAGGTCTTTAATATGGTCCCTTTGCTCTCTTGGGGTTTTTGGACATACAGCAAACTTTGCAAAGACCTTTAGTTTAAGATGGTGCAACCTTTTCCACAAAGTATGTCCAGACACAAGCAGCGTCATTGAGCGATTGCATCGCCTGCTTGTTAAGTCATTAAAAGAAATAATAATGATAATAACCTAAATGATCATTAATAGCAGTATACATGTTAATCAACATCAACTCACATTTTAGATATTTAAAATTAACAGGGATGTAAAGAAGATGTCCAGCAAGGCTTTTATGACTGCATAATTAAAGTATGTGAAAGATAATTAGTGCTAAACAGGGGGATGTGTCTAGATGAATGATGATTGCAGTTTTAACCCAAGAAAAATATATGTTTTGTGCTTTTTTTCTGTTGCCTTTAGGTTTGTGTTATTTTATGCCTCTGATAAACAAACTTGTTATTTTCAATTTTTTATCCCATTTACAATTAGATATTTGAATGCTGGTCTTCATTAATTGTGAATGTTTTTTACGCACCACAATGCTACGAGTGTGGTGGATTGTTATACCTACATTTATCAATACTATATATAGTTTTCAACTGTCTGTCTCCTCCTAGACTCTACATAGACTGGGTGACTGTAAACAAATTGCTATTAACGGAATTAAAAAGGTTCTCCTGACCAGACCTCAAAAACATTGTTACTGCTTTTGAAATAATCCTTTTAATAGTCACCTGTTTACCTTTGCCATGAAATTGTCTCTATCCACCTCCTATCGAGTAGTTCCCTATTCTTTACCATTAAGCTCTGACAAGTCAGGATCCAGGTTATTTTCGCTATACATAGTTAGGTCTTTTTTATGTTTTGGGGTCTCTATGAATTTATTGGCTTTTCAAAGATCTTATCTGTGAAACCGATATTTTGATATTATAAAGAACAGCTTTAAATCATGTTCTTAAAGTTAAGCAGTGCTTAAGTAATGTTGATATAAATTCCTCAAGGCCAGTTTTCGAAATAGATAAAATGTTATTCAGAATCACAATTTTTTTTGCCGGAAGAAAGCACTTGTCCAACTTTTTGGATCCATTATTTTTAATTCATCCATTTTCTGTGATGCATAAATATTAAACCTCTTACAAAGAAAACATTTGTGAGTTTGCACATCTGCAAAAGAATTCCGACTGTATATCACTGAGTTTGGTTTCAGGTATAAGAGATACAGAACTTTTTCCTTGTATCCCTCACTTGTATAAGCTCAATTTAGAAATTAAAACACTGATTGTAAAGTGATTGGATTTATTTATTTTTTTTAAACATTTCGCATAGCTGAACCATGTATGGATCTTTTGGCTTGCTTCTTCTTTTTTTTTTTTTTTTGGTCAGTGTCATCTTGCTTGAGTTGTTTTTGTATGCATTCTTTTATAAATCTTAATGGAAAAATGGAAGGTAGGCTACTGTATGTATGTACTTGGAGGGCTGCCTGAGCATTAATGCTGCTCGATTTTTTTACTCAAGCAGCTAACGCAGCACTCTCCAGCAGACACTACACAAACCTTCTTCATTACATTTAGCAATCGTTTGCAAGCTTTTCTTGACTGGCTGCCTGAGCCATTCAAATAGGGTTCCAATGTCTGCATGTGTTTGCTTTATTGTGCCAAAAATAGTTCAACTCCTCCATCCAAATAAAATACTTAACTTTTTAATGCATTTGAAGTTGCCTCTCATACAACCAACTTTGCAAATACCAATGAGATATTCCTGTTTATTTAACTTGTTTATTTTTGTTGACATGTGTAGTGGTGTTTGCTTGTAGGATCACATTAAAAACGCATCACCCCATTTAATCTGTGATTATCTCTGATGCCATTTGTCTAAATATCAACATACGGCAGCTATCTAAGCACAAATCCACACAGATATGCACACATGCAGGCAGCATACAAATAAATTCAGGCTCCGGCAGCTTGAGTTGTACAGGCATGCTTATTATGTAGACATTACGGAAAAATAACTAAAAATGTTTTAAGATGATCATATCTTTAATTGGATGGTAATAAAAAATAGTGATAAAAAGGCATTATTGTTTGTTTAGAACTGTTTTTTAAGTTATATGAAAACTGAAAACTTCTGCATGTTTCAGATGGTACTCTCTTCATCTATATTTTTAAACAGCTTGAAATGTGGGTTAGCTATTAAATTAACGACATAAAAATAATTTTGTGTTTCTTTGATTTAATTTTATGACTAATATATAAATGTTGCCCGTATATTTGATTTGTTTTTCTTTATAGAATTTTCCAGGTTGTAAAAGGAGATTAAAATATGTATTTTCCAAGTTAGAATTATGGCTCGAAATTTGTAAACAAAAATGCTAAAAACAAACTTTGTGCTTCTTATTCATAATCAGAATAAGGTTTAGATTATTATTAATATTATTATTATTATCATTGGCTTTATAGTTAAAGTATACTCTTTTTAAAGACTCACTTTTCTACTCGGTATTATATAATATTTTTCTCATTAGACGGTGTGGGTACAGCAAAGCAAAGCAGGACCCTGAAGAGGAAAAGATGCACTTTCACAATGGTCACAGTAAGTCCAAATGTGCCTAATATGTATGAAGTGGCTGTAATAATATCAGTGCATGCACAAATCCAAGTTCATCCGAAGTTCATGCACATGTTTAGCTGCGGGTTCAGACGTTGGTGATGTCTCTGTTTATCTCCTTAAGCAGGCCTATCCGTTACCAGTGTATAAGTCAGAGCTTTGTGCCAAGAGCTGTTTTCTGAATGACATCCAAGTTGGTAGAGGACACGTAACACTCTGAAGCATTATAGGTTGTGACAGCTTAATATATTTGTTCACACATTTTGATGTATCCATCTGTCAGTTACTCAGCCAGCTGTAATGGGTTTATGATCTACAAGAGAAAACAACAAGGAACCTATATGGGATAAGTAGGGGGCTGAAGTAGGGGCTGTATGCTGGACATATGCTCAGAATATGATTATAATTTATTTTTATTAAGATGTATTTTCTCTAATTGAGGAAAAAGTTTTAAAGAATTGCTAATGTATTTACACAGGGCCTTTTAAGATTTCCCAAGGTTATTTCCATAAAAGAATACAATTCATAAGGCAATTGAGGGAGTACCAAGCCCATATGCAGCTAATGAGTCCCACTGGTTTAACATAGTTTTGGTATTAATAATGACTATATCAGTAAGTGTTTTGCCACTTTGGACTCTAAGTTTCCCCTTCACCTTTTTTAAAATAAAGTCAACCAATGTCTATTTGAAAAAAAATGCTAATAATCATTTAAAAAACAAATTAAAAGGGTCATTTTTCATTTTGAAAGTCTGTTTCTGTTGAACTATTTAAAAAGGATATCTCTTGTTTTCAGTACATAACTGTGTTCACATCTTACTTTTAAATAAATGCTAATTAATTGGTCATGGAGGCTGAAGTTTACAGCTAGTCTGTGAGGGGCCAAGAACAATGCAGAATATTTGTGATAAAGCTACTTGGATTTCCAAATTGCCTTACAATTTGTGCAAACTCTGTACTTTCAACCTTTTAAATATTTGCATTGGCCAATTTATTACATAAACAATGATTATTATTTAAGCATGAGATGGGGTAGAATATTTTTTTTAACCCAGTTATTTTACTGGATGTAACAAACTAAGACACAAATATGGAAAGCAGTTGTAATATAAGGTGTAGTGAGGGCAGTTTTATTACTATTGTAAATGAGGTGAAAAACATTTATTTAATTGCTTATGATTAGACAGTTTTCCTTTTTGATCAGAAATAAACCTTAAATTACATTTTCTGACATGTTCTGTTCTCATAACTTAAGAACAAGAGCAGTGCATTGCCTAATGTTGTAATTTCACATTTAAATGTTCACTGGCCTCCTTGTGAATGTCTGTCCAATCCCAACAGGACGGGGATTTCAAGCTTCTTAAAGTGGCATTTGCAAAAACCGTTATAAAGATTTTAAAACTGGAGTTGGTCACCATAGGATACTCCCCTGTCAGACCAAATATTAGCTTCAGCGTCCAAGATGAATTTACGTAGAATTTTCTGTGTGATACTTTTCTGCTGTCAACAATCTAGCCAATAGCAGACCTGTGTTTGAAAATCCTTAATCCTTTGTTTGTGAGCAGATGTTGAAAAGCAACCAGTAATCATCTTATTTCTGACAAGAGGTCTATTGTAATCATTAATTATTCATAGCTCTTAAAAAAGCATTACGTAAGTTTACTGTGTTTTCTAATCATACTGCCACCTGTGGTCAAAACACAGAACTGCAGCACTTTTTTTGCTCATCCTCGTATCTCACTCTCGTACTTAACAAGATTACTTTATTTACTTTTTCACTTTACCTGGAGTTGCCATTGATGTCTGAGTTGAGCTGAAGCCCAGGCGCTTCTGAATATTCTCAAAATCCATCCTGAATATAAGGCTTTGAATTTTGCTAATTCTGACCCATTTAACACAGAGGCACTTGGCTTAACCTCTGACGAACAGAGCGGGAACTTCCAACCTGAAGTAAATTAAGGAAAATAGGCTTCAGGCTTGTAGCTTTATCAATGCTGAAATACTTGGGTGTCAGTCTGTTCATTGAATCAGCTTTTAGTCATAAAGCGTTACATTAAAAGGCAAATCTATGGTAGTAGCTTTGCAATTTGCGAACTAAATAAAAATGTGCTCTCAGGTGTCAAGCAAAGCCTCAAAGTAAGGTGTCCCAAATGTTCTATATCAGTAAACTGTATTGCAGAACCAAGGTATACAAACTCTCTCTAACTGCTGTGAAAGGAAATGTAAATCAAACAAATGCTAAGTTAAAACTGTGCTGTGGTTTCTTTCGCAGTAAAGTTCCCTGGGGTCCGTACGTACATCGACCCCCTCACTTATGAGGATCCCAACCAGGCGGTACATGAATTTGCACAAGAGATTGATGTCTCATGCATCTCCATTGAGAGGATCATCGGTGCTGGTGAGTAAAATCAGTGTGCCTGTCTGTTCATTTTTTACTGATAGATGGGTTCTCAAAAAAAAGGTAGTTGTTGGGAAGAAAAAAACAAGGCTTATTTCTCATGATGGATTGACCTAAAGGTTTTTAGGCTCTTGTTTTTCTCTGACTCATGAACCTGCATGTTGCATTCACAGTTAAAGCCATGTTATGTATTGTTATTTTCAAAATAAAAAGAGTAGAACTGTTCGCCAGCTTTTATGTTATCTACTGAACTGAAACATGATAGTGAGCCAGTTTTCAGGTAAACATCAAATGTTTCAATACATTAGGGATTTATTTGACCATTTTAAATTTTCTCTTTATAGTCTTTCCATTTTAAAGATATATTGTTTTTGAAGAAGTCTGTGTTTTTGCTGCAGGGGAGTTTGGTGAGGTGTGCAGCGGACCCCTTAGGCTACCTGGCAAAAGAGAGATCCAGGTTGCCATTAAGACCCTAAAAGCAGGTTACACGGAGCAGCAGAGACGTGACTTCCTGTGGGAGGCGTCGATCATGGGCCAGTTTAACCATCCAAATATCATTCGCCTAGAGGGAGTTGTCACCAAAAGTAAGTCATCTGAATGATTTTCAAAGCTATCTTAAAAGGTTACCCCGAGCCTTGACATTTTCCAAGTTACTCTGCCAAAAATGCAGAGAAAAAAAATGTTGAAGACAAGAAAATCAGTTTGTATCAAACTATTGTTGGTTATGCAGCTTTTACTTGAACTTGAACCATGAACTTTTCAACAACCAGCAGAGAAAAATAGTTTTAATTGATAGAGCTGTTGCTGCTTTATGAAGCATATTCAAATTTGGATAAATGTTATAAGAATTTGGGGCGTGCAGGTGGCGCAGTGGTTAGCGCGCATGACCCATGTACGGCGGCCTTAGTCCTCGACGCGGGCGACCCAGGTTCGAATCCGGCTTGTGGTCCTTTCCTGCATGTCTCCTGCATGTCTCATCCCCCCTTTCCTGTCAGC
>JAUZNJ010034925.1:0-12482 GCA_034780135.1 Jordanella pulchra | reverse complement strand
CCACAGGGAAGCCGCCAGGGACAGGCCAGCAGCCACCCAGGCATCCACCCAAACCCCGAGCTCCACCAGTGCGCCAGTTCGGTTTGTTAGGTGAGACGAGACTGGTGCGGTGTCTTGACGTCCATACGTTGCGCTCAATGGTCACGCAAATTAATGGGTCGACCTGGCTCTGCTGTACCCACTGTATGCCAATTGGAGCAGTTTGAAGGCGATTTTGACCCGGGTCACTTGCCAAGTCATTTGACCCGGTTTAAAATGGGTCGGTGAGTCTGATGTTCCTGGGTGTAATTTTTTTTTTTTCAGCCAGTGGGAAAGGGGTATTAGAGATATGCACCAACCCCAAACGATCCTGCCTGGATAAGGCGGTAATGAACATACTTGAAATCAAAGGTATGCAGTATACTCAACTTTAAATCTTCAAATTCAGTGGTAGGATATAACAGGAATGGTGCTGTGACCTCAGGCAAAGCTTGGCAAACTCCCTCCTGCTTTCAAATAATAAGACAGGTTTGTGACATGTCATGCGTTGAGGATCTATTAAATAAATGTACAAGGTGAGGTAATCTAAACACATCTGAGCCAATTTCTTCTTGTGTAGCACCAGATCTGAGGAGCTGTTTTTGTAGTATTAACATCTAGAACATGAATTAGTAGTTCAAAGAACTTTGCTTCCATCTCTAAGACCATATCCCACTGGAAGAGATTCTCCTTGTCTGAGCGTGAACAGTGAGCCCTTTAAAGCAGTGTCTGTATCATGCTTCAAAGAGCCATCTAGTTATCTTCTCTTTGTCACCAGAAATATAACAGCTAAGTAATTCTAGCTTCACATTCTGCACAGTCAAACATATTTTCAAAGAAACTAACTTTTCTAAGTGTGAGATATTGAGTGAGGTTTTAACGGCTGAGAAACAGCTCTGTGATCAGCTCATGTTAACTGGGCTACTAGTGGATGTTCATGAAAAGATGTCAGCTATAGATTCACTTTAAACCTTTTGTGAAGCCGTGGATTCGATGGTAGAGCTGAACAGTGAGTATTTGCAGCTGGATGTTCACAGTTTTGATGATTATTATGAAATCCAACAATTTTACAAGCTGACATAAAATGGTGCCTATCAAAAACATCCCCGAAATCATCCCTGATAGGTTCCTTTCAAATGCAGGATTGGAAACACCGGACTAAACAGTTAAGAGTGTCTTACCTGGGATTTGTTCACATCGAATAGTAATTTGATAATTTTCTATGACAAAGCAAGGATGAAGAAAGCTGGATGGAAACACCAAATGTCAAATGTAATAAGTCCCAGTGTGACTCTGGACTATGGTGAGTGTCATTTTAAGATCTGTCTCCAGGCAACTGACAATTATTTGAGTCTCTGGATCGACGCTTGAGGATGAAGATGTGTCCTTAAAAGCTTTGCCTCTCTGCATACCCAAGCCTTAGTACCGACAGTTCTTTAACGCTGCTCGGTTGTTATTGTTCATCTGTTTTCCTGCGTACAGAATGGTGTCTCAGTTATCAACATGCTGTAAGTGGTTAGGTGGCTTAGCATAAGAAAGCTGGGTCTCAGGGGTATTCACTGCCCATAGTTATTCGATTTGCTCCTGCAGCCACAGCTTAGTCCTGTCTAAGTGCTGTGCAGAGGCATATGGCCAGGCTTGTGCCGGCCTAATTACAGGCATTATCTCATTTACTATTGTAAGGGACTGTTGTGCCATCTTCCACTTATTTAATTAGTCTTTTCACATGTTGGATGTGGGCAGTTTAGGATGAAAATGTAACATATGGTATCAGAAAGTCTAGACTTTGGAGTTCTGGTTGGGTATTGAAAATTTTTGGTGCTTTTTTCTTGCTATGGAGCGATTTGTCAAACAATTAGCTATTCTCAACTGCGAGTTTTACATTTGGTGGCACTAATTAAACAAATACACTGAAACATTCTTTACATTGCCAGTCCACTGTCTTTTCCCATTTAACTTGATGGCTTAAAAGGTCCTCCTACTCCTGGCTTCCACTCCACTTGATCACCTCATTTGCATTTTATATTGGTAAATCAAATTAAGCACCCGCAGCTTTTAACATGATTGACTGCAGCCAGGGCTGCTCAGATGGGACTTATTCTGCACAGAAAATTAGACCATTTAATGTGCAGAGCAGAGAGCTTGGCTCCCCTCACATTCAGCAAATCACATTCACTCAGCTAATTAAAATGATTTTTCCCTTCTTTTTGTCTGTGTTTGCCAAAGGGCTTTGATAGATTTCCCCACCTGCTATTTTACTGTAGCTCTCATCTTGCTGCTCTCTCTCCTGGGTAGTGGCCTATTCCACACTGTGGTTCTGCTATTCCCCGGCTGGCATGCATGATTGCTGTTGAACTATATACTGTATCAGTTACACTGTAAACAATCAATAAACTTCTTTTTCACAGTTTAGATCTTGATAACACATTCTCCAAAATATGAGCTGCATGAAGCCTTATCAGGCGGATTATTAGAGACATTTAAACTCCTGGGATCATTTGATTAAACCTTTCCACAAACACAAGCAACAATTTTATTCAATTTAGATGGATTTTGTAAATATTGATTAGCCTATCATGTCCAAACATACTTGGTTAGAATTCAGGGCTTTAACTAATCCATGATGTGGGCTTAAACCAAATTAGATATGCCTAATGAATCACATTAAACAGTGACCATCTTTTACATTTTACAGGACTGTGCTACTGTCAGAAAACCTGCTCTTTTCAAACTTGCTTCAGATGCCAAAAAAATCAACATTTCTTTCTTACTTAAAAAAAATGTAAAGGCTTAAAGGTACAGTATGTAATAATTACAGGGATTTACTGGCATAAATAGAATGTATAATCTATATGTATGTTGTTTATTATCACCCATGAGCTCAAAGTCTCAGTCTTTATGTTTGCCTTACCCAAGAAATTGCTATTTATAACTATATAAGGGTTCCCATTCGCAGAGGCAGGCATCTTTTGAGCTGTGGCAGCACAGAGCTGACAAACTAAAGTAAGACTGTAGAGATCGCCAAGTTAGGCGTATATACAACCCTACACTGACTACTAAATACTGTTTATAAAATGATCTATCTAAGATGGAGTAACATGGCCATGACTGGCGACCGATTTCAGATGCCAGTTATTGCGTTTTTGGTTTGGCTTTTTCTTTTGAGCGGACTCGCATCTTTCTCCTGCCCTCAGTCCATGTTATGTTTAGGTCAGAGAGCCCAAAACAGGGAGACCAATCACCTGGACAACAAAGGTAAGGAGACACAGTGTTCCTGAGCTCAGGCAGGATCAGCTGGGAAACAGTGTGAGAATAGCAGCTGAGAGCGCCCCAGAACCTGGACGAGTGATGCCTCCCCATAGATATGCATAGTAAAGCTAGATGGCTCACCCGACACACTGGCGGCCATCTTACCACAGACAGCTCGCTCACTCACATAATAGACTGTAATATTGCATTTTTTTTGTAATATCCCAAACTTGCTCAATTTTCAACCGATTTTTGAACTGTTTCTTTTTTTATAAACATCAAAGGTGTAGTTACGATACTACATAATTATGAATAATTATAAACATAGGGCTTTCATATAAAGAATATCAAACACACACAAGGAACTAATGTTAAATCATATGGGCTACGAAAAAACTCAGTGTTAAGAATGGCAAAATAACATGTATAATAAATATTATAATATTTACATAATATTATACATAATGTAGCCTGTTCGAACTCTTGTACTTGAGCAACAGCCATTGCAAGTGGCATTTTGTCAAGTTCCTGTAAAAATCATAATGAAAGATGTAGCAAAGCAAACCCATTAGAAATCATGTTTAGTTAGATATTATGTCGTTCTACTGAACAGAAAGAGCAACCACACCTCTCCAGCTGCTGGTTAAACTCCACCGCTCCCTCAGGGGATGGGTCAAAGTTCGTATCCATCAGGATGTGACCAGGATGGGACTTAACCTTAATGCTGGGTCTTTTTCACAGTTTAAATCTGGTTTACACATCAGGAATAGGAAAGTATAAATAAAAAAAAGAAAAGAAAAACAATGGACAGAAGCTCAGTCTGTGGGCTGCAACTAAACTGAGCCTAGAAGTTTTATAAAGCTGCGCTTTAAACAGATTCAACCACCCAAAACTATAACCACGTTAATAATGTTTGTAAGAAACCAAACTGTGTGTAAATCTGACGTTTTCGGTGAGATCTGAGTATTTGAGTCTGTTCAGATCAATCACCTCTTATTCCGTTCAACACATCCGGTCCCGACTGCTCACTGTGGTAAGATGGCTGCCGGCGAGGACGTCAGAGTCTGCGCTGTGAGACATCTAGCCTTTTCGATGTATATCTATGTGCCTCCCTCTGTGGCTAAGGTACTACAGCGGTAGAGCCAGTAGCTGCTAGAGCAATAAGAGAGCTGAGGAGCACAGCGGCAGCTCGCAGGAGGCCAGAAGAGGCTACAGCTGGCCTCGGCTAATTGAAGGCTAACCACAGAGGTCCATAGCAGAACAGCGGATGATCAGATTGGTCCGCCAGACCAGGGTCCACGGAGAGCAGGGTAGAGTGGCCACGGCTTACCTTGACATCGAAGGAGTCCAACAGGACAACAGAGCAAGAAGAGACGACAGCACACCAAGGCTAGCATTGAGAGGCTGACGGCTGGAAATGGACAGAGGGCCGCTGAGCATCAGAGGAGCCTGCGGCGGGAGTAGAGAAACATCAGCTGGTCTGTGTCTGTGCTAGAGGTAGGATATGAAGCAATCCTTCGAGGGCTAAATTAAAACCTCTTTCTTAAAAGCCACTCACTGTAACGGGTGGGTAAAATTTGTGGACCCAGAATTCAAGCCAGACAACCGATAGCAGTTTATTAAAAAGAGTCTCTGGACAAGGGCGGCAGCGGGAGTCAGCCACGGGAACTAGTATTTCTGGAGGGAAATGCAGAGGTAAGTTTCCAGCAGAATGTAAGTCTAATGAAATGAATTATGATGACAGACCTCAGGGTGGTTGGGAGAAAGTCCAGAGTAGGGGTATGAAACGAGAAACCAGATGGCTGCAGGTAATCCAGAACATTAAACAACTACTGAGTCAGAGGGGAGAGCAGAGGTCAGAACCGGGTGATCAGATGGCTGAGAAACTCCAAACAGGACTGTGATCGTGGTCAGGGACAGAAAAAGGGTCAGAGACGAAGAGGCACCAAAAATCAGATCCGACAGGGGCTCAGACAAAATCTAAGTTTCAGAGGAAATCCAGGTCATAACACGCAACCAGGCAGACAGACAAGGAAAAAGCTGGACTTGACTCACCATGAGGCTCGACAAGAAATCTGACCCCAGCTTCTGGTCTGATGAGGTAAATATAGGCAGAAGTGCAGGTGGAGCTGATGGAGAGTGATTAAAGAACAGCAGCTTGAGCAGGTGGAGATGATGAAGTAATCAGACCAAAGCTGGTGACCAGAATCATGACACTCACACCTTTTAAGAGCCTTTCTCCACTTCATCCTTTCACAACATTGTTTTCTCTTTCTTCCATTTTGATTTTAAAAAAGCTGGCCTCCTTTGCCTCCTTCAATAATCAGTGGTCAGTTTGTGATATTTTCTCATCTCCTAATTTGTTTACTTGTCAATTTACTTGAGACAGCAGCGTTGAAGAATTAATGGATTTGATGCTGCGATCTAATGTAAATAAAGCACGTCATCACTTGACAGGATAGGAAGCAATTTTGTACCATGACGCCCTACGTATTGTTGGAGGGAAGACGCAATATGAAATAAAATATGCAAGTTTAAATTATTTTGAGAAACAAAGAAACCACAAGCGTAAGCTACAGCTGTGCAGAGTAAAAGTATTACGTTTGCTAACCCCAGAAAACAACGGACCCAGAATGTATAAATATTTGCTCATGATTCTGACGTCAACAAAGGATTCTGCACCGATAGAAATAATAGGTTGAAGCCATGTAAGAAAGAGCTGTCTGCCAGAAGTTAACGGCTTCTTCTTGGTGTTACATTTCTCCATTTTAAGCCAATAAAACCCAAAAAACTTACTTCCTCCTATGGCAGCAGCTTTCCTCTGGATCAATTTCTAACAGGTTTTTACCAAGCTGCTGATTTCTCAAGAAAAAATAATTTTGACTCTAAAGCTTTGCTCCAACATTTCATTTCTAAACATTTATTTAGGTTCTAATCTTTAATTACAACAATATTTAAATGTTTTAAAGCATCATCTGAAGACCCGCGGAGCACATGGAGCGGCCCCCCATTACCTGATGATTCATTACACTTTTAATATTCTGTATATTACAATGTAAATGTAAAGGAGCTAATAAGGCTTTTTTAAATAAATGTAATATTTTTTGTAATTTGAACATTTGAAATAGATTTCATTTCTATTTCATTGGTGTTTTCCCATTGTAATCTCTCTTGTCTATCGGACTCTATTTTCCATCACATTTTTTAATTGGGTCAATTAATTTTCCTATTGTCTTAAGTGTCATAATTAGTAACACTTTTTACTGGTTGTCCTCCCTCTATCATAAACCTTCAGTTTATTTTAAATGCCTTTCATTGTTTATCATCATTCATTAGTCAGGAACTCTAAACAACTGTTGGTCGCTTCTTATTTTGAGCTAAATAAATAAATATAATTTTACTATATGGTGGCATTTACTTATTTGATTCAATATGCATTATTTATTTATAAATAACTGCACTTATTTATTTATTTATTTAACTTTGAATGAAACGGCTCTCCATAATTTCCTTCCTTCCTCATTATGAAAAAAACCCCAAACCTTTTTAGCTTTATTTTTCATCAGAAAGGGGAGAATGAAGACGACTCCTTCAGTTTGCCTCCATTGGGCCATTAAGAAGTTGTTAGCATTTAAACAGACACTTTTACCTTCTTCCCTATAAATTGTTTTATGCTTAACTGCTGTTTGTTCAGAAGCTTCACCAAGATTTCTACGCCTCTACTTCAGAAATATTTGCTACATTTCTCTGTTATGCTGCAGGGGAGCGGATGGACGCGTGAAACTGTGAACCAAGCAGGGAAGAGGAAAACGCTTCCTTTATATGAATCAACTTTCATGGAGAATCTATTCGATGCCAAATTTGAATCTTGATATTTATGGAAACCCTTCCCTCCTCTCAACAACAAAACTGTCTGATTCTTATTGAATTATGACTCGGAACATAATTCAATGTAATTTCAATTAAGAGAAAGAATCTAACCTTATTATCGATGATAAAACATTAGTTGACCAATAAAAACTTTATTGTAAAGCAACTTCTTTCTCTTTTTTCATTATTGAAATAACGCAAGAGATAAAGCCCTGATTGGAGACCTCAGTAAAAAAAAAAAGAAAAACAATGTTGAAATGCTTTAATACTTTAAAAGACAGAAAGTTATATGTATTGGTGAAATGGAAGCAGACGAAAAACGGTGTACTTTGGGGAATATTCCCACTGGAAATAATAGGTGCAGCACAGTGCCGGCACCAGGCACTTCCCTGGAACACAACAGTCAGCTTAATTGCAGCTTTTAGGATCATTACTGCTCCCATGTGACTGTCAAAATGGACAAGGCTGGTGGGCCTTTGACAAACAGGCAACCACCACCCACCGTTCTACAGGCACAAGGGGCAGACTCATAACTAGGAGAAAAATACCTTTCTTGTTTGTTGTCCTCTGCTGCCTTTAAAGCAGACAGAAAAAAATACCACAGATTTTAGAAAACAGAATCTTCCTGCTATACGTTGCTTTGCCTGTCAGAAGAGACAATTTGTCTGCCTCTGTAGTCTCTGCACTTTCACATGTAAGATAAATGCAGTCATACTAAAGTATTTAATTTTCTCATCTTAATATTTCTCCTTTATTTATTCAATATATTTATACTTTTTATAATCTGGTATCTAGGGTGTTTCTCCCTCTGTGTGTATGCACATGCATGATAGAGCTGCTCCTCTGTTTTACTCTCCTGACCTTTGCAGATTTGAGTTGTCATGGCTGCGAATGGCTCATTGCATATCCGCTAATAGAGGAGCCCATTCATCATTCAAGAGCTTGAGGGAAGTGGCTCACCAAGAGCCTTGGCCTCGTCTCTACAATCATCCAATGAGGTCCTTCTGTGAGCACTATTCCTTACAGTGTGGAGTATAATGTGAAGTACTCTTTGTCTAAAAGCCCTGTCAGAAGTCTTAACTCGTCATAATTCTGCTGCTGATGCAAGACTTTGCCTTTTGTCTCCAGATACGATACACCTGATGGGCCAGAATCTGTTTTTTTTATATATATTCTGTTTAACTTAAATGTTCCTGCAAATACATTTCCAGCGGTTCTATTGTTTTTCTTTTTAATCTACAATAAATAGGGCATAAAATAAGCCGCAGTTTTCAAATTACTGTTTGTTAAAAATTAATTCCCTTATATTTAAGCTGCTGCAACCCGTGAGTGACACGACTAACAGTATCTTTTTATTCATATCTTTAAGTTCACATTTTATGAACCACATTTGTATTCAAATGGAGACATTTTTTGTTAAAAAACAACAAAGAAAACTTACCTGATCCTTTTCATGGCATTTGTAAACTCAGCTTTATAGTTCTTGTTCTTAATAGAAGAGATGCAGAAAAAAACCTGCACAAAGCGGGTTGTGAGCAGAGTCGGTTTCCACGTGTGATATGCATACCAGGTAAGAGGCTTTTCAATGATTTTCCAGTCAAGCTTGTTTTGGTTTCATACGTGTTTGTGCCAATTTCAGCAGTGACCCTGAGCATTCAAATACAGCCGATGAAACACTGAAGGTCAAAACTCTTAGGTGTTGTGCTATTCTGAGTGCTTTAAAGCCAAGTGTGTTATCGTTTTCACTCAGAGGAATGCTATGGTAGTGGCAGAGGATGAAGGTTAGCAGACAGCACATCACGTTGAGTGCTTTAGAGCCATACTTGATTTGTTTTGTAACACCAGCACTCTTCCCCTGTTTTGCACATTCACAAAGACTCGGCTCAGTGTGTTTCTCTGCTTAATCAGAGTCAGATTTAGTTTTTGTAATTCAAACTCACTTTTTTCTACAATTACTTTTTCGAAACGAGGAAGTGTTTGAGCAGTGTGCTCTTCCATAACTGCTATTTCATGCTTGTTGTTTGTCTTAATCTCCTAATCACTCATATTATAGAAAACATTGTTGTCCCTCCCTTTTGTTGCATTACTTTCTTGTGGAGGAGTTAGAGTCTAAATACATTTTTAAAAATCACAATACATCTCAGTCACTCTGCATACGATTAAAAAAACAATCACCCTCATTTATTCAGAGTCAGACTGTTGTAAATAAGATGCACTGTTTATAAATTATTCCAAAACCGAACCAGCTGGACTCTGATCAGAACCAGTAGAGCTGCATTTAACGGGCTTCATTTGACCAACGGATTGATATGATTTTCTAATTTAATACATAATTATAGTTTTGTAATGACAGTTAGCAAACTTCTAGAGCTTCCTTTTATTCCTCCCGTGGGCACAGATAAAATGAGACTACAAACCAGGTCCAGTGGAATTAGCTTTAATAAGTAGGATTTTATAACAGATCACCTTCATGTTTCATAGTCACTGTTTTCTGATGTCATCATAACAGATGCTAATGTGAAACAGGGAGGGAAGCAGAAAAAAGTACTGAAAACACTCTGATTTCTAAAAGGTGTGATTTGTAGAGATTTATAAGAATATAAAATAAAAATTATATAAAAGCTATAAATATTTAATATGCAACTGTAAATATATATGTATATCTAACTGTAAATACATAGATATAACTACAAAAAATATAGATTTATATATATAACTGTATCTGTGTCATTACAGTCCATTTGAACATAAATCTGCTCGTATCCCAACAGGATAACGTGTTTTCAAAAGTGAGTACTTATGCTTTAACTTGATTAGATGTTTAACTGACTAACTTTTACTAAGTTACTCGGTCAAACATCTACTCAAGTTAAATACTTAACTATATTTGAGTAAGATTTGAGCATGAGTATCAATACTTTTACTCAAGTACTATGGTGAAGTACTTTGCCCTCTACTGAAGGGAGGTAGCGACCACTGTTCAGTCAGATTAAATGATTAATCAAAGTCCAATTAATAAACACATTAGCTTTGAATATGTAACCTTTATTTTTTCTCTTCCAAACTAAAAATTATTTTGGATTATAACAATAGATTACAAAAAAAGAAACAAAAAATAAAAATGAAATTTGAGAAAACAGCACAGTTCCTCTTGATATTTGGTGATTATTTTTTTCATGTTTGCTTGAAAAGACAATGGAACAAATTTCGCTCCATACTGATCCATCAGTGATCAGATTTCCACATATAGAGGCATTAAACGGGCCTCTAGGAACTCTAACAATAAACTTTCTCATACTAATAGTTAAACTGGTCCCTTCAGGGATGTAGTCTAAATGTAGTTTGCATAGAGAGATTAGACTTCCTGCATTAAAAAACTCCACATCAAACCTATTTCCTTATTGTAATTCTAACCAATCCCAAAAAAAAATAAACTTTAGTCTGATTTAATGTCAGAAAGTAAGAAAAATGTGTCAGTTTCATGTTATATTAGATTACTTTACTATTACAGAAGGACCATTTTTTTCAAAACTAGGACATTTTCAGACTCAAAAGTGACCAAGTGACCTAAATACAAATAAATCTGATGATGTTTGATGTTTTTCTGTTGTTTGTAAGAATCATGAGGGGAGGCCGCGGTTCCCAGACTGTCCCGAGTTTTTTCAGTCTTTCTAAACATTGTTTTCAAGGTTTTGTTGAGCCTTTCAACAAGCTCATTGTTTGGGTTGAAGGGATGGGTTTTGATTTCAGAGATCCTTAGCAGTTGGTAGTCTTCCCTCAAGAGGGAAAAAAATGAAACTGGAACCCGTCACAATTTCTGTGCTGCTCTTCCTTTCAGATTAGCAAGCTAAACAACATTAATATGAATGAATTAATCGAACACAAAGGATCATTTTTCTGGGGCTTGAAGAGGGATAGAAAGCAAACCTAAAGCCTGTAAAACCAGACTTTTACTTATTCAACCCAATAAACCAATTCCTGCATTGGAAAAGTAATGTTTTCTCCTTCGTCTGTCATGATCCGTGGTTCTTTGTTATTTTTGAAGCTTCCTGCAGTCTCAGTGTTCTCTGTGTCGTCCTGTCCTCCCCTGATTACCCCCAGGTGTGTCTTGTTTCCCTGTTTACCTCACTATGTATTTAAACCCTCCTGTGTCTCCTGTGCCTGGTCGGGTCCTTGTCTGTGATTGTCTGAGATTCCCTGAGTTCTTCTGTGATCCTCAGTGTTTGTTAGGATTATTCTTTGCCTCTCTTATGTCCAGCGCTACCGATGTTAAACCCTGGTTTCTGTTTAGCCGTGCTGCCTGGACTGAGGACATCTTCTGCTGCTGTATTGTGGACATTATCATCATTAAAACCTTCATTTTCACAACATCCTGGTTCCAGCCTCTGCCTCACCACCAAAAACAACCGCTTCCTGACATCGTCCCTATTTTGTGTTCATTGAACTCAGTTTAGTTTCATTTAGGAAGTTTAGGACTCAGTCCAACATTTTCTGGCCATTGTATCTGCAATTTATTTCTTTTTCTAACAAGAACAGTTTGAAAATCTGTAGAAATAGATGAACTTCATGTGTTTATCAAGGCCAGAAGCGGACTGAAAAGTTACTTGTATTTTGTTTTGTTTTTTATATCAAACCATAGTTAAGCAATTCCACCTGCTAGCAGGTATTAAATCATTCCAACGAGACCAAGGGGAAAGGATTCAGGTAAAACTGTATATGAACAGTACTGTAGACAGAATTTTCCTCTCTTCTATCTGCAAGGAATGACCATTGTGTTTGTGCCATAACTAAGACTCATTGACGCCCATCAGGAGGAACTTAAAGAAGAGACCTTTCCTTGATGCTGACGCCAGGTTGTTCAGTTCATTGCAGTTTATTTATTTGGCTCCGATTTACAATACAGTTTTTCATCTTGAGGTACTACAGAGAGAATTCAATGGGATCATCCAGTTAAACTGGTAGTTTTATCTAAGAAAACCCAGCCGATTGCATCAAGTCATTGACTTTGCAGGATTTGCTTCTCCTGGATGTGAATGTGGAGACAGTAGGAATTTCATTACACTGTGCTGTTGACTCTGCAGCAATCCCTCACACCTCTTCTGGAGGTGTGAGGGATTGCTGCAGAGTCAGAAAGAAACCTCCAGCAGAGCTGAAATCAGGCTTAGTGAGAGCAGAGAATGAAACAGACACAAAAGGAACATAAAGCACTGATCCATGAATATCTTCAATGTTAGAAAACATAACGGTAAACTAGCACCATAGGAAATAAGCGAAGTGCTCTGTTAGGAACATAAGGAACAATCAGATCTCTGATGTAAGACGGAGCTTGGTTATTTAGGGCTTTA
>JAUZNJ010034924.1:0-12483 GCA_034780135.1 Jordanella pulchra | reverse complement strand
CTGCTGATTTAAGTTTTGAACATTTCCATTTATTTCTGAAGATATTAACTCAGCTATGCAAAACATGAAGGGGTGCCAAGAATGATGAGCAGGACTGTACGGTATCAGCACAAATCATACATGCTTTGATTACTTATTTTGTACTATAGAATGTTAGAAAAGTGTTGATCAGGGAATATCACCAAAACAGAGAACAGTAGTCAACAACAATAGTTATGAGAACTGACCATGGTAATATTAGCCAATGAGTTACAGCAGCCTTAAACAGATGCAGAGAGTTTCTATCAGCATGAAAATATCGGAGATTTTAGATGCAGGTCGATACAATATTAGTTTCCGGGCTAATGTCCAATACTATTATTGGATCAGAACAACCCTAAAATGAACACACCCAAACTAAGAGCGAATGGTTACCTTAGTTTTGTGAGGGGAATTTTATAGGGATTTTCCACAATCCATACAGGGATATTTCCACAAATTCAACATTATATAAATTTTTCCTAAAATGTACACCAGTACTTGAAAAACCAGTGATACAGCACCACACTTTGTCAAACACTCCACCCCTTGACTTCCTTATTTAGCTTTATCAGCTGGATAACTTCTAAAAGACTTCTTCTATGCTGAGCTCATTGTTAAATCTGAGGGTCTAATTATTTGCTGGACTATGTCTGTTGATGTTTCACTTCAAAACTTCTCAAAAACACAGAAAGCTGATTTTAAAGCACTCCTCTCTAATAATAGATTACTTCACCAGAAAAAAAACTAGCTGGATAACATAACAGATTTCAAGTTGATGACCAAGACTGCAACATTTGGATAGTGCAAGATCTTAGATCTCATCATCAAATCTCTCATAGACATTATATAGTTGATTGAAATATGATAATAGCAATCTTTCAAACTGCATTTACTACACCAAAAAATCTGATCAATGACAAGTAGCAGCAAAACGAGCTAAAATTTATAAGACGTCCAGTCTTAGAAGTGCAGAGAGGGAAAAGGCAATGGTATTCCATTAAATTCTTCCTGAGTTTAAATAAAAGTAGATGACTACTATCATAAAAATGTGAGGTCTAATTACACTATGTCTTGATTTTAACCCTACCAGAGCCTAAATGTCTCAATAAAAGTAATGGGTGCTGAGGAAATCCATGGGATAAATGTCTACACCAGTTTTTCTGTCTCTCCCTTTTTTTGCCCGCAGTTGTTTGCTCTGGATTTGACTTGCTCCTCTGGTGATGAAGTGCTGTTGGCCCATACCTTAATGGTTAACTTACCCAGTGGTGAAATCTGACTCAATACACATACCCAACAGCTTTACTGAAGTCATTTGCTTCAGTGTTTTTGCTTTATCCCATAAGCAACCAAGCCCCTCCACAAGTTACTTAATCTGTAAAGTTCACCTGTGACTGATCTTATCTTAGTATAAATCTATATGCTCTCTAAAGGCCAAAGGGGTTAACGAGAGACAATAATTCAACAAATAATATTAAGGACACCGACACAACAGAGAAGATTAGTAAGTTGGGTTGATGTCCGAATCTTAAAAAAAAAAGTTATGAAACAAGTGTTTAACATTTTACCAAACACTGCTTATTTCCTCTTCCAAAAACAAAATCTGGTGCAATAACAAACCTACCAACACAGATGTCAATCTAAACTATTCAATAAGGGCAAATACCTGAGATCTTCACTGTTACTCTGGAGGAGCTGCAGTGAGCCTTAACCTATTTAAGAAAATCTATTTACATATCTTTAAAACCTGTGCTGATTCCAAAAGCAGCTCATTTAATTTGTATATCCTTACAAAAAATGTATTTCAATTTTTTTTTTAAAGAATGGGCAAAAATGAGTCTTTAGTTGTGCAAAACTGACAAAAGGTGGTTCCTAAAGCATTGACTCAGAAAGACTGAATCCAATGCAGTCCACCAGGTTGAATTTTATTTTATTTTTTTTAAAGAATGAAAACTATGAGGTACAACCTTAATAAAATACACAAATGGCTGGTGACTGTACTGTTAAAAATAGGTTCAGGATGTTATGCATCCACATTTCACCTGCTACATTTTATAGACGAATATTGTTGTAGTAAATCTAATGTAAAGATTTTTTTGCATGTAAAGTTTAAAAATACCTCATACTGTATGTGTTATTTAATGAATTCTTGAATTTAAATCACTGAGTATGTGTAGAGCTTGTAATAAACGGCTTTACAGACATCTTTTTGTGGTTTTGTAGTCACCATAAAGTGTTGTTAGGAATCAAGACACTTACCAAGTTTGAGCACGGCATTGAAATGTAATCAGTGCGAGTGATGTGACATAATCAACCCTACTTTCAGAGTGAAAAAAATAAGCCTAAAATAATGTGTTAGGCACAAACATAGAAATGTTTTAGATGCAAATCTATGCATTGTTTTTTTTAGTCATCCAGTCAGAGAACCAAAAGCATGCAATAAGGAAGTTTAAAGAAAGCTCTTGAGGCCTGCCTGTCACATTGCGGCTCTCATCACTCTCACCCCAACACAAAACTGCTCCTACACATGCATACAGGCATGCAAAGGCTAAAAGGATACAAAATCTTGCAGATTGTATCCCAGTGACTGGTTGTGCTGTCAGCATTAAGACCCCAATATGAAAAATAAGAAGCAGTAATTGATGTTTTTCCAGTGACTTGAATAATTTCCAGGGACAATTTCGACAGAAGCGGAAAACCCCCCTTTTTGGATTAAAAGAAGGTCTGGGGAGAGATGGGTTTTCCCATCTTTTTTGTAAAGTCTTCAGAGCCAAGACTGGCACAGAAGCCCTCTGGGCTGAGGGACGCTGGCTCGGACAGTGATGAAAGTACTCCAACTGAGCCGCAGCAGACTGAGGAAAACATCAGTATTGCCATGATGCTCTGTTTTGTTCCCGATCAGATTAAAATCTTTAGTTTGATATCTTGGTAAAAACAAATGCACCGCTGAAGTCTTTGAACACAGGAAAGACTGTGCAGCCAGAAAATCACTAATGAGGGAGTATTACTGCCCCTTGGGTAAACCAAACTGAACAGGATTTCAACAGATGTCTCATGAATTCATCACATCAACTTTGTGTAGAAAAACGGGTGTTTGATTGTGTCATGGGGCAAATTCCAGGACAGCAGGGGAAAGCAACAAAAAATCAGGATTAGTATTATAGCACAGTAAAGTTTGAGATTTCATCAACCAGAACCAAACACACTTCTTAAAGTCTTTTACAAGTTTGATATTTATTTCTGGAAACTTTAAAGATTTTAAGAATTTTATTACCATTAGCTATCGAACAGGAGCGAATATCACTAAAACCTAATCAGCCCCCTTAAAGTCGAATTCACCACAAATATCAACTTTTTTGCTAATAAACACTAAAAACTGGCAGAGGACTTCTGGGTCAGGCAACTTGTCAAAATATGATATTCGAAAATGAAAAACCCACCACTTATCCATTTGCTCCATTTTTGTTTAGTGCAAAAAAATCAGGAAACAAAATAATAGTTTGCTTTCAATTTCCATGTTTTAGTTCAATAAACAAAGAAAAAAAAATTGTAATGTGTTTTTTTTTTTTGGGGGGGGGGGGGTTCAAATGACAAAATTAACTTCCTAAAAATACACGGACTGAATGGTGGCTATTGAGATTGAATTTTTCTGTTAGTTCTAGTGGTACATGCTTACTTTACTGGCATGATCATGGCATCCTAGCCCCATGTTCCGATATAAAATTCTCCCATTCAGACACTCCCATGTTACTGGTCATCCTCTGTTGCCTTTGCAGCATCAGCCTGGGACATCACTGAGTCCGCATCTAGAAGCTAGTGACTTGAAGTATAAAGGCTTTGATCCACAGGGCTCCTCAAAGCCTCCCTTAACTTCTGGCAAAAGAGGGGTAAAAAAAATCCTTTCCCTAAAAATCACTGCTTCATCACCACACTTAACTCTGCCACTTCCGTGGCATTTGTCAAATTGAATCTGGGGGGAAAGTTTATACTTTTGCTATGGACAATTTACTCTTAAAAAAGAAAAAAAGAACCACTGCGCCGCACCCAAGGCATTAATTTTTAAAGGATCATCCTCGACATCTCTAGCCAACTAAAGAGATCTGTTTTTCATAATAACTGCAAAATGGTTTGAATCATATTTACTACATGAATAAAGAAAACAGTTTAAAAGTAACACATAAAAATATAAAAAAACATGTATCTTTGCTTAAAGGATTAATAAAAAAAAATGCTACAGAGAACACAATGATCATATCAACTTATGCTTCATATTGGGCCCTATAAAAAGCTCAGTCATTTGTCTTTAATATCTCTTAAAGTTACACTAATAACACAGTTTAGCTTTCCTTGCCCTAAAGCATTCAGCTTAACAAATGTTATTATTTTGCTGTGTTGATTCCATTGTTCTACTTTAACATGTCCTGAACTGGAAAATGACTCGCCAAATCAGGGCTTTTTAGCTACTTCATGTGGTCTCAATAACTCACAGGTTCTTCAACAGTTATTGACATACTTGGCAAATATATACAAGAGCCTTAAAATAAATGGTTGTCATAGAGACGTGGTATTCCCAAAACAGTAAACTTGGGAGATTATTTTTTTTTTTAATCTTCCATATCATGGAAGGGTTTTGCTCAAACTGGTTGGGTATTTACTGTCCCTGTGTTTTATACCTAAAGATTTAATGATTTCCAGTTTTTTACCTACAGTTGTTCTGCATCAAACCTTTAAACAGTACCTAGGGATGAATTTTCAAACTGGTAATAGTTTAATACATTTTCTGCACTTATGGCTCAATTCAGATACGTGGGTTCTCTTTTATCCTTGTTTGTCACAAATGTTCTTCTAAATAATTCATTATTCTGGCTTTAGATGACCAAATAAAGACAAGTGGGTATTTTCTTATTGTCATTTATGGCTTATAAAGGTCAACACATGTAATTTTGCTTACTTGATGGAATCTCTAATCTTACCACCTTAGGACAAAGAAAAGAGAAACGGGTCTTTGTGGCTTCTTACTTCTATACCCCATAAAAAATAGAAAACCATGGGTCATAATTACGCCTCTGAAGTCTAATGAGGTTAAAAAGGTCAGGTGTTAGAATCAGTTTTTCAACCAGAGTTTTAGTCATATAGTATTCAAAAATAATCATGGTGAAGATGTTTGTCAAAGCAGACTTGGTTAATTAGAACCAAGCTTAATGATCCGAGATTCTGTTGCATTTTCTTAAATCTCAGAAGCCATCATCTGAAGAAATGCAGCCTTTGGTCAAATTCAAAAACCACACAAACAACCATACCGATAAAAAGGCCAGCCATAGCTGACCACAGCTCACTGGTATTCCTCTCAGCTCAAACAAAATGTAGCAGAGGGGACAGTGTGGAGGGTAAAAGTGGCCTCCTTGTCATCTTAACTCAAGAAGTGGTTGAACGGATAAAAACACTCAGCGCCTCAGGTTTGTTTGGTGGGTTTTGGCTGTGGATCTCTTTCTTTGGCAAGCTAATGCTCTGCCAAAACAAAGACTTGCTTCTCCTCGCCCTTTTTATACAAACACACTTGAACACACTTCTTTCAATGTCTGGCATGACTGTATCTAAAGCATCAAACGCACATCTGCCAATCGCCCTGTGGAGCTCATGGTTTCTCAATTCAGAGGCTCTTAAACAATGTAACCGAGCGTTGCCTTCTACTTATTATGAAATGCAAGTTGCAGTATTGTTAAGGGCTGCCAAAAAGAGAAATTACGGCTGGAAACAAACGGGTAGAAAACAACTGGAAAATGCCCTTCACTGCAGGTGGGCAAAGAAGTAAAGCTGAATTCAGAATCAGGTGGAGGAGCAGCTTACTACTCTAACTGCTGCATTGCTGCTTTTGCTGCAGCAAATAATCTTAAACACAACCAGCAGCACTCATCTTTTGCTCTTCGATAAAGAGCAGAAGATGCAGCATGGATGGACTGAACTGAACCTGTTGCTGTGCTGAAAACCTGAAAACTGTTTTGCAACATGCAAACAATACAACATCTGGCCGAGGGCGCCTGTGCCTCACATGATTTTGTGCGCAGTTGTGACCCTGTAAGACTGACGACCTCATTCTGAATAGAGCATGAAAGAACGGAGAAAAGCCTCTTCCTCCTGATCAAGTCATATGTAACAATTATTTTGACCTTTTCATGAATTTCCAGTTCTTCTCAAATGCAATCCGTCTCTCGAAACCTGATAAGTGGGTCTCTGTAATGCACGTCCACCACTTAAACTTAAAGAATGCACTTGCGAGTGTAGACAGTGCTAATCTCCTAAAGGGTTGCAGGGGAACATCTGTGTCTCCCTACCATCAAAAGGATTCAACTGTGCAAGCAGGAAATCATCTTTAGCATCACAGGCATAGACAAATGTGGCAAAAAAATGACTTTAACATGCTGCATGTCATCTTTTGTTTTTTTCTGAGCTTTACATGCATTCATACTGAGGGATCCATGTGCTTCTAGTAATACAGACTACCAAATTAAATTAAAAAATGCAGGGTTTTCCTAACTGTCCCCTAAAATACAGAATTGCACCATCTTTTAAACTTCAATGTGCTGCTCCATATCAGATATTGGATGTGCTGGGTTCTGTATCTTAAGGACAGTGCTAATATATGTATACTTGCCGATTATGCAAGAAGAATGCGTCTCAGACCGAATAGCGAATCCATCAGTGATAACAGGTTGTTTCTATTACAGCCAATTAGTCGTCCTGTTGTTTAGAGTTGCAAGGATGTGTCCTTTTCAAGAGAAACAGAGCACCGTTAGCTGGTAGGGAAATCTGAAGACTGAAAAAGCTTGATTAAATATTCTTAAAAAGTCTTAATAAGGTTGAGATACGTCAGGTGTAACGATGAATACTGGTAACAAACCTGATTATCTTTTTGTAGTGCTTACAGAGCAGCCATTGGGTAAAGGGCAACATTATAGCCCAGAAAGACGCAAGACAGTCATAGGGTAATGCATACACTTGTAAATCTATTAATGTTTCTGAGGTAGGGTTGGAAGTAAGCAAACAGGATCCACAAATGAACAGGGAGAACATGTAAACTCAATAAGCCAGAAGTCAGAACATTCTTGCATAAAAGCAATAGTATTAATAATCCAAAGACTTTCACCACCAAGAGGCCTTGTTGGATAATAATAAGAGTTAAGATGATAATAATTCAAAAAAGAATAAATGACTGAATCTTAAACTAAGCTATAACATTCTCCTCCATTAATTTCTGGAGTATTAGCATCACCATCTGATTGGCTAAAAGCAGGTCAGGGGGGTATAACAAGGGCTCCAGGAGGAATCCACTCAGAGGAAGGTTTGTTCCAGTTTTTCTCGTTGTGTAGCTTTTGTCTGCAGTGTTTGCTCTGGATTTGAGTGGTTCTCCTGGTGTTGGAGCCCTGTCAGTCCACACCCTCGCGGCAACTGTTAGAACCAGGATGGCGCCTCCACTTCTAAGAGGAGGGTATGTGCTGCTACTCTGGGTGTGTCCGTTTCACCTGTTGAGTCAAGCCAAAGTGGCATATTCACTCCCCATTCTTTACAGAATTATATGGGTGAATAAAATGTAATCTAAATTTTGGTTCGTCTTACATAGAGGTCCCAATCTCATCGGAACCATGGGTGGTAGGGAGAATTTCTGTTTAATTTAATCTCCTTTTTGTCAAGCATCAGACATAGGATGATACCTAGGCACACACACAAGGATTTCTAGTGATTCAGCTGCTGAACACTGAGCAGACAAAAAGAAGACAGTGTGCATATCCTGTGGGTAGCCTTTTGCCTATATTTACTCGTTTGTCATCACTCTGCCCCACTTAATCATCTGCAAGCTCATTGCTGAGACTCATTCATCACTTCTAAGATGGATTTACACAGGCATGACAGTGTAAGCTGCAGAGTGAAAGAAAGGAAGCTTTAAAATGTCACTCTGGTCGGGTGTTTATATTTAAAGTCACTTCTTCTTATTTTCTAAAGCTTCTTTTATTATATATTTTGTCAGTGGTGCCTAATTTGGAACAAGAGGAAAGAGGCCCACATCGGCTTGCTGTAATTTGCATCCCTAACCGCAAGCAGACGCTGAATGAGGTGAAACCCGTGTTTAAAAATTTACCCTGGATAATGCTTCTCATTCTTAGTTTAAACCAGGAACTAGGCCAGTCTGACCTCCCACACTCTGCCGTTCCAAGAAATGACAGCAGTTGCTCTACTCCACTAGGCTAAGCCCAGTCCTCATGCCTCTGAACAGGACTATCAAACTGAACCTAAACTTATCAAGTGAACCACAGTTGAAATTTGAATGTTCTTTTTAAGTTGCAATGCAGTATTTCCTAGATATAGTCATCAGTCACAAGACACGGAGCGTTTGGTGGAAATTTTGTGTGAGTCAATACAAGCGGAACCATTCCGCTTCGCCAAAGAATCAATTTATCAATCGTTGAGCCTTATGACTGTCCACATTGCCCCTCAGCTTTAAGAGATCCTGCTTTTATGAAAGAGGTAAAAGCCATACCCAGGCTCCCCCTGTTCTAACCTTCCCCCTTGTGCTTGCCCAGTGTCGAGCTGGGGCCTCGGGGGCCGATGTGGGCCGAGTGGCAGTCTTGGGGGAAGCACGCAGCCTGTCCTGTGATAGCCGTATGAGGTTCCACATGCTCTGATGAGTAATTCCTCCCTCCCCTCTCCATCACCATGTGGCTCATGGCCCTGAGTCATCATCCAGACTTTCCCTCACGCCCTCTCCCCTTGTCTGTGAAGAGGATTCTTCCTTCCTCCAGTGGAAGCAGTTCCACAGAGAAACTCCACCAAACAGACTCCATCTGGTGACTCATTTACCAGTATGGAGGCCTCAACACCACCCACTCTCCAGCCATGATGGCCCACCACACCACACCCAACACAGGCCTGGATCTAAGTCCTTAAAGGCCTGCTTGCCTCTCAGTCTTCCCCTCCTTTATGTCTTTTGTCCTTGTTCTTTTCCTGCCTGTGTTTTCCGTCTTCCTGCATAACTTCTCTAATGTCAGTGTGTGTATACCCAGCATTTCCATCTTGCTGCCTTCTAAAACAGAGCAGATGTGCACTGACTGCTTACCAGCAGACCCTATTTTTCAGAATACCTGCCAGTCTTTCTTTCTGCCTCTGTCTTGGAGCATTTCCCTTGGTACTTTATGGCAATGTCAAAACACAGAAGGACACAGTGTGTTGGCTTCCCTGTCTGCATATTAATACTAAACTGGGGCAGCTTAGGCAGATGTAAAATGACAACAGAGAAACATTTGCACACTATGCAGAGAAATGCTAGTCAATGTGTATCCCCCTTGGTTGATTTGGCAAACATTTGCTACTCCAACCTTTTCTTCACTCCCATGTAATAAAAAGTTTGTGTGCCTCCTCACATGTGTTTTGTTATTTGATAAACTACGTATCTTTTAATCTTCCAGGGTGACATCTATGACCCGTACGTATGGACCCAGTTTTTTCTTGGCCATGCAGCGCGACACGTCCTGACATGTTGCCCGGAGATTCTCAAGATGTTGCAACAGGAGCCTTGCTGACCATTGCAAGAGCAATAAGGATTTTTAGGGGCATTATGACTGGGTTAATAAAACACAGCTGCCCCTAAAAGTCCCTCACTTTTCTTGCTGCCTTTTCTTTTCTCTCTCTCTTTCTCCCTGCCTAACCTAGTATTTGTCTCTCATTCCAAACTTTTGAGATCAAACAGCAATGCTTGCCGGCTTGTCAAACGTGATTTTGAACATAACTCCGGTATCTGCTCAGTAGAAACAGAAGAAAATGGCCTCAGCGTGTGGAGTTTGACCTTTTTTCACTGGCTTGTGCATTTCAATTAAATTTTTTAAAAAAGCAAAGCAACCTAGTTTGCTTTCCAGCATTTGTGAATTGTATATTTATAATGACAGAGTTTTATTGGAATTTGTAGTGACGTTTTTTAAGAGGGGAGTTTAACGGGTTCAGGGGAGAATTTCCGAGAAGAAACGCTCCATGTTCTTTCACAGGAGAAGTAAACACACAATCCTGCAGCATGCTTTCCATACAATCTTCCCCTGTCTGCTTTTAACTAACAAACTAAACCCACTGACCCATCATAAAATATTTAAAGTACATCTAAAATGCTCCTGAACTAATAGTGAGAGAATGGGATCGTATGTAGAGGGGGGTGGGAAAGGCAGCACTGTGCAGAAAGTAGTTAGATGAGTCAATTTAGGCCTTTAAAACAATGTGAAAATGCCACTGAGAGCAGTTTGGCAAGCAGCAGCAGCAGCAGCCAGCACTGTTTAATATCACAACTTGAATGACCATCCCGGAGCTCCCTGTAGCTGTGCTGCTTTATTCAAGCCAGGGTATAAACCTCCCTCTCTCTGGCCTTCGGCTCTAAAACTCGCCCAGGTCTGCAGCATATATGGACCGCTCCTGGCGCCCCCTTTTATTTATTTATATTTTTAACCTGCTTTCTGCAATGTGTCACCGAGTTTTTGTGGACCTCCACTGGAGGCAGCTGAAGATTGTGAAGCTCTGACGATTGTTTTAAAACCTGCTCCACATGCTACTGAGAAAGGTGTCGTATGTGCACGACTGGCAATAAGCATCGGGATGTTGCTGACGGTGTTGAGGAATTCAATTAGAAACCAGTGTCAACTTTCCATAAACTTCAGTCCACAGCAACTTATTATAGACTCAACAAGTAATAGCAAGCTTGTAAAAACAAACGACCTGCCACCGATGTGTTATACATCACCTAAAATAACCGGTGGTGATTAGTATTAACAGCCCAATAAATAAAAGCTGACACATCCCTGCTTTTGTGCTGTCAGTGGGTCCTGTTTCATTTACATGGCTGTTTTAGGTGGGCTGTAAAAATGCCTGTGCCCGCCTTGTGTTTTTAAAAATACGAATCCCATACTTCAGCGAATGTCTCACCTATGTGTCACTGGCAGCACGGAGATGCCACGCTGGTCTAGCGCTCTATTAATTACATAAAGCATCTAGTGTCAGGATGCTGAATTCATTAGCGTGGTATGCACGGCATGCCGGGGTCAGGACAGATATAGAAATGAGCCTCGAACCAGACCTCTTCCCCCCTGCTTGATGGGCTTGTTGAACATAACGTGCTTTGTAATTTTCTAAACTTCTCCCCTCTTTTTATTACGCTTTATAAAAACAGCTATATGTGTTCAATTTTGTGACAACAAATAGTTTTTACTCAGTGTTAAATTGGTCTGCTCACGAAAAAGCTACAACTTTTAATTGACAATTTCTTTAAATGAATCTTAACATAAAAATGATCAGGTTTGGGTTTTCTTATATGATGTCCTTACAATAGACCTAAGCAAAAGTAATGTAACAATTGTTAAAATAATTAATTAAGAGCTACATAGATAACTGTTGGCAAGATGTGGCACATGGAAATATCTTCAATTGGTTTTCCTGAGACTTTTGTCTTTTAAAGCTACATATCTTTTCTTTATATCTTTATACTTATGTACTTAGGTCTCCAATAATTCGATTATTATCTGCAATAATTTAATATCAATCCTGAGCCCAATATATTTAATAATATTACATATTACTGTTGCTTTGTAACATCCTTTTAAGTAAAGTGTAATATATTTATAACATACTATTATAATATAATATAATGTATTATAATTCAAAAATTCAACTGATTTTATGCAGTTTTATGTGTTTTTTAAAGCAAATATTTCCTTTTTGCTTTTATTTTGTTAAAATCAATATAGTTTTATCCTACGACTGAAATTATGAAATATATAGTTATAAAGGTTTTACTTTATTTATTTATTTAACTTCACTATACTAGAAAAAAATCCCTTTTGCAGAGACATTAACACCAAGAACTCCAAGGACTTTTGATCTAGAAATATGCTGAATGATTAACTTTGATGAACTTTTTAAAGTTGAATAGAAATTATATAAATGTTCGAGATATATCTGATGCCTACATGGAGATACTTGTCTGCCTTTACAGAAGACGTGTAGGCCTAAGGCAGGTGGAATCAGGCTAAAGAGAAAAGTGGAAATTGTTTTCTATCAAAGTTTGATTGGTTGAGCTTATATGTGTATGTTTTTATTTGCTCTATTCTCCCTGTCCAATATGCTGTTCCATCATCAAACATAAATAAGTAATATTAGCATTTTGTGGTTGCACAGCCAGAATCCCAATGTGAAATTAGTTTTTAAGAAATCTACAAATTAGGGTGATGAAAAGAGCGCCAATCATAAAAGATTTGGAGCTCACCAAAGATGAGGAACACAGCAAGAAGTAGCTCAGCGATTATTAGAAGAGTTTGAAAGCCATAATTTCAGTTAAGGATTTTCATTTGTTTATTATATAAATAACAAATTAAACAAATATTCTAATTATAAATCAGCTAGAAAATAAGCAAAACATACAAATAAACTAAGTTATCTAAA
>JAUZNJ010034923.1:0-12483 GCA_034780135.1 Jordanella pulchra | reverse complement strand
ATATGTATACTGTATATCTATCATCCACACTTATTAGGTTTTCCCTGGGTCTATTTTGTGATCCCTTTTAGTTCCAGTCCAATGACACGTTGCTGCAGTGCTGCTTTATGTGGTGTTGAACACTATAGGGGGGCAAAGGCCTGCCTCATTAGCTGTCACTGACCAGCAGTGTGAGGAGCTCCATAGTAAATGCAGTGACAGCAGCATGTTGAACAGACAGTTCAAATGAGCTCTCAAACAACACCTCTTCAAGTGGAACATAAAACGCTTCCATATGAACCAACCTCAGCTTCGTTAACTAAGGTTAAAGAAGGCCTATTGAGGCCTGCTGAGCAAGTAATTAACTGGGGATTCAGGATGAAGAGATCCATTATTTGCCTCAATGATTAATAAATCTGTGCTTTCTGAGGGGTGACAAAACACACTGAGCTCTGGATGAAATGTAGGGGTGGAGCTTTGTCTGAGGTCACCTGTGGACACGAATCTTGTGGCAAATTATTGTTAAAAACAACTAATGTAACATAAACAACTTGTTCATGTATTACACAAGTGTGTTGTAACTACACAAGTGATGATAGTCTGGAAGGGAGTGAAGCAGATAACAGGTAGAAGTCAAAGAACAGAATCAGCCAATGTTAACCAATCCAGGGATAATACTGTAAATACAGAAGTTACATACTGACAAACAAGTTGTAAATGCTGCAGATTTTTAGTGTGAAGAAAGGCAAGTTTACTGGAAAAAATGAAAATGAAACCAATTAAGAGTAGCTTGATAAAAAGAACTTCATAAAAAGCATAATTTAATCATTTCAACTAAGCAAAATACAAAACTTTTCAGAAAAAAATTACTAAATGTTTTTGCCACAAGAAAAAAAAAACGCCTTGACAAGGTTGTGTTTTATTTATGAAACCCAAATTATGCGAGCTAATAGAATCTTCACTATATTTCCTTTCTATTGAACACAGAAAGAAATAGAATGTGTAAATGATTATAGAATGATAATGCACATAGGTTTTAAACTATCACTCATTTCCTTCAAGTTATTTATTTAACCGTTTGAAGCAGAATTTATCCAAAGATCTCAAAACTTTTTGAACCCCTTTTGGGCTTTTTCTTTGGACTTTATCTTCTCACTCTCTTACTTTCTGTTGAGCCACAACAACAAATGTGCTTAGAAATGCAGGAATGGCCAAAAACAATATTTCACAGACCCATAATGATTTAAAGTTATGTCTTTTTAGAAAATGAAGGACAAAGACCCAACAAAAGACTTCAGAGACACATCATCACTCTGCCAATAATTGTTGAACTGAAAAGTTTTTAGCTACCTCTACAGTAGTCTTTAAGTGCTAAAATTTTATTTTCCATGGCATATGGAATTTAACTGCTTGTATTTCTAACTGCAACAGAAAGAAAGTAATTCAATACTAATATATAAACACCCCACATAAAGGCAATGTATAAATGGAAAGAAATGGTGTCATATAAGAAGACAATGGGGAATTCTTTCTACCAAAATGTTATATTTTGAGCAGTATTTCACTCTGCTTGTAACGCCCGTCTTCAAAATTTCTGCTCTTCCTCAAATATTCTCTTTTCTCCATCAAACCTTTGTTTCTGCACTCAGATTTACTGTTTTTATCACAGATATTTTGCCCTCTCACTTGCCTCCTCACCGTGCGCAAACATTGTCTCTACTTGCGTCAGAAATGTGCTTCCAAACCTGTTGCTCTAAATGCATATTAAAAAAGCTAAATCTAAAGAAAAACTTAGAGGTCCTGGAGAACTATTTTTTACAAGCACGTCTGGCTACTTTTGCAGGTAAATGGAAAATAAATCATTGACACATTAAGAAGTTTGACTAAAATCAAATTTAAAACAAGCTGAACCAACTTTCAGCAGTTACCTGGTTTTCCTTGCTAATTGTCTTAACATACATGAATCAGTAGAAGAATAAAGCTGCCAATTCCTGTCTAAAAACTATTACTATCCAAACAAACATTCTATAATATGTAATTTCAATAAACAGAAAAAACTGAGAATATTTCTTTTTGGAGTGATTTGTCAGCAGATGTGGTTCCCCGTTTCTTATGTGTTTCTGAAATAAAACAAAACATTTTTTTCCTTGAAGCAGTACTTACAAAAAGGTAATAAAAACCACAGAGCAGTAAAACAGCCTCTAACCTTTTTATCTGTCTCTGCCTCACAGGCTGTTCTGTCTCCCAAAGTCAGCGTTGTCTGACTGACGCCAACTCCGCAATCCACATCAACAGGTACCAAAGGGTCATTACCAGGGCAACAGCAACTCTTTGCATCAACGACAGAGAGACAGGTACAGAAGGAAAGACAACTTGCAGGCTGCTAAGTTCAGCAGGAGAAAATAAACCGATGCTTTCACACAGCAAAGAGTTACATAAAAAACTGGTGATCGTTTCCCCAGTGCTGCATCTGAGCCTATAAATCCGCAATGGTTATCATTACAAATTAACAATAAATGCTAAAAGAAAACACAATTCTCTCTTTCAGTTATTGAATTTCAAGCTATAGAGACACAGAACTCCTGTTCCATACTAGGCATGCAGCCTAGTATATGAGCAAAATTATGAGGGAGTTCACTGAAAATTGAAGAGGTCAAAATCATGTTGCGTAATACCGAGCCACAGCCCACCAAAAGCCCATTAACTGTCTGAGTGGTCATTAAGAGGCAATAAATGTCAAATATTTTACAGTGAGTCATCTAATGGGGAAACAAAAATGAAATCTAACGCAGGTGTGAGACTCATAATAAGCCAGAGAAGTGTCAGTGACTCAGTTTTTCAAAATGACTCATCGATTCTGAGTCGAGACGTTTTATGAGCTGCTGATGGAAGCTAAGCAGGTGGGAGGAAACTGACAGGTGGACACAGAACCAAAACAAGAGGAACAAAGATGTGGAGAGTGACAGATTTCCTGAACAGAAAGCCTGAAGTATCAAGGAATATGTGTTCAAATGTTCTACTAGAGATACAGTATAGTTTTAAAACATATGGTAGATGGCAAAAAAAAAGTAGGGAGGATAGAATTGACAGGTTTGGAAAGTAAAAGAGACAATTCAGCAGGAGGAAATAAACCGAGTCTTCGTTCCTTCATCATGAAGAGAAACTGATAAAATGAGAAGTAATCAAACGGTCCTTTCTTTCAAGTAGCACCCAGGGGGGAAGCCCTGGGAAAATAACTTGTGGTCGGAAGAGAACTTAATGTTTGTGTCCAAACTGCCTTGTGGTGATTAGGCCTTTCACAATATAAACATGTTGCTTCACCATAAATTTTCCTAGAAATGGCTGCAATAAAGTTAATAGTCATTTTTAGACAATTTTTAAAATATATAACGGCAAAATAATGAATGTACACTGTCTCAAAGATTAATAAATTGCTTTCTCAAGAATAAGCGGAAAACATTTTAAATATCCAAAATAATTAAAACAATCAAAAACAATAAATAAAACAAGCTCTCAGTTTTTGTTAACAAAAAAAAAGGCATTTGCTTAAAAAACAAACAAAACCAAACATAACTGGAAAGGTACTCTGGGAGAGCATACCTCCACCATGCAGCAAATCTTGCCTCATATTTTAACTTACACCAATAGCTAAAACTTGAACATGATCTGGATCATTACCACATTTCAAGGAATTATTTCTTGTCATGAGCTCCACCTTTGATAAAAAAAATCCTTAAATTCCTCTCATAGATTTATGAATAGGGCACATCGTGTGTCTGCAGCCTCTGGTGTTTGTTCTGCTTTCACCTTCTTCATTGACTCTGCACTCTGCTTTTTATCTGATCAGCAGATCCAGACTTCGAGTGAGGCATGGCTAATCTGTCAACCCTACGCTGATCAGACGTCCTGGATTTCTGGGGATAGTCCTCATTTTGGATCATCTGCCCCAGTCTTAGCTGTCCCCAGAAATGTCCCTGATTTTACCATCTTATGCATAAGGGGGAAAATGTTGCGTGCAGACAGTTATAACGGTAGAAGTGTATGAGCATGTTGGTAGCTGGTTGTTGCTGTTAATATAAAGACGAGGAACAGAGCCCACCACTTTTTAAACAGAAGAAGAAGAAGGTTGCAAATGCTAGAGTTACGTAATGTTATGGTTAGTGTGCTAATCAACGATCATTGTGTTTTCAAACCTAAGTCATATAAAGTCAACAAAAAGTAAGACAAGACCACAGCTTGCAGCTGGCATGAGGAAAAGAGACTGGGATATAACGGGATAAAATGTAACAAAATGATGGGAAACTACTTTTAAGGCAATAATTCGGTACGGTGGTTCTCCAAGGATCAACAAGAGTTTGTCTAAAGATTATTTAGAACCAATTGGTGACCTTTAGTTTATATTTTTAGGAATTTTTTATATGTAGAGTTATTATGTTTATATTATGTTATGTTTTGATGATTTTTGGTTGTAATTTATGAGCATAAACTTCCAGGCTTGGGTGTACTTTTCTACTACTCCGTTTGGATATATGAAAGTTCCTCATGAGAAAAGAGGCAGTAAAAGGAAAACTGAATGAGACAAGATCTGCATAATCTAAGAATGATGACATAAGAGATAACCACTACTTTATCGTTCATTTATCTGGCTGTGTTTTTGGTAATTAACATTTGTTGTGTTTAATCAGGTGAGATCATTATAATATTAATAATAATAAAGTATGAAGAGATTAACCCCAATATTTCATCCAAAAATAACCAACTTCCAAACTAATTAATCCAGGTGTGTCTGACCTCAGTAACCAGCCAGACACACCTGAATTAATCAGCCTGTCTGGTAATGAAAGACAGGAAACAAAGGAGCTGCTGAAGTTCAGGAAGTAAGGGAGCTGTGCATAGAGCCCATCTGTGGGAGAAATGAATCCGCTTCTCTGAAGATGCACAGGCCTCAGATGTGGTCAGTGGACAGTAATAAACACATATCATCCTTTACTGCTACTTGTTTGTGATCCATGTTAACGCAGAAAAACCTAATTCTCATAGGTAGGTATAAGAATACCTACCTATGAGAATTAGCCTCTCGCCCAGTGTGGAGAGGCACATTCCTGACTTTTGCACTCTATTTTTCTTGTTTAAATATTAATACATATGTAAATAAATAAAACAATTACTGTGTCACTTTCCTAAGTTAATCTTGATGAGATGTATTTCTCTTTATCTACGAGCTACAAATGTCCCCAGATTTGATTTTTGAAATCTGTTCACCTTAGACAACACGCATTTGATGCATGATTTAACTCCTCCCTATGCTGAGGAAACTAGAAGAAAGGGATAGATGCACCGGTGTGAAAACTTTTGTCATTTAGATGCAACCATGCAAGAAAACAATAAGCTTATTCATATTTATCATGCAAATAATTGTAATGCTGTGATTAATTGTTTTATTGTTTATCATGACAGGCATATTGTGATTGGCAGAAACAGAATGCTAAAAATGCATAAAATATTTTGCATGATTTTGCAGTTTTTGTTTCAAAATGTGCATTTTTTTCAGGGAAAAAGCTGTTGTTTCGATGTCTGTTTACCTCGTTTAGCACCTGGGTATTGGCACTACTGTCCAATATTATATAATTGGAAACTCTCAAGACCAATCTAACTGGCCTGTCAGACAAAAAGCCACAGGTGCTAACCCATTGCTTGTCTCACCGCTGCATCTTGTATTGAGGCTTTCACACCAAAACCACCACTGATGGCACTAGCCATGGAAACACAACTCATTTACAGCAAAACAGGAAGAGTTTTCAAAATAATATGTGCAGAGCTGCCATACTGTGAGGTATGATGTGTATTTGACACATGGTAAAAGCAACAATGGAATCAAACCTGCCAGTGACAGAGAGAAAGAGAGCAACAACAAAGGAGAGAAAATTGGGATGACATTCTATGAGCCAGATACCTCACAACTGGTTGTGTTTTGAGAAGGTATTTTCTCTTAGACCACCGACTATCTATTGCATATTTTGATAGATATCAGCTAAATAGGTTCACAGTCAGCGCACAGCTATCAAAATTCAAGAAATGTCAACTTTAATGACTCAAAGGTAAAGGCTCCATTGCTCTAAAAAAATAAACTAAGTTTAGTCAGTATTTTAGGTCAGGGTTGGCATTAGAGCCTGAAGAAAGCAGACTCGGACCTCACAAACTTAACTTCTGTAGTTGGATATTTCTGTCAGTGTCTGCCTCAGCTAAAAAGATCAGGCTGATGTAAAATAATTTCAAAAAGGTATTAACTTCTAAGGATAATATATCACCACTACATTATTTAATCACCAGTGTTTGCAGTAAGACTTTTTATGATCTCAGCAGTGCAGAGGGGTTGCATTTTTCTTTTATATTAGTCTATACTCTACACCCATATTGTCTTTCTGTTTTCACCTCTTTTCTAATTAAGCCAACTCCTATTTCCTCCAAACTTTTTTTTTTGTTCTTATTGGAAGGCAACATTCATATCTTAACTTAATATGGAACCTATAAAACTGAACCAGTGAGAAGTTGCTGTGATTCACTTTAACATACAAGTGCAGCAGTGATGCTGCATCTTATTGAGTAGAAAAAAAAAGGTCTGTGCTCGTGGCATCAAATGGGAACAAGAAAGCCAGCATACTCACCAAACCTTTGTGTGCCAAAGCTTCTCAAAACTCTCACTGTTCAGAGGAACAAAACCATCAAGGTTCACGGCAGCTTTGTTTTTATACATATAAGAACACATTAAGGGAATAAAATTCTCCTAAAAACACAGCAGTCAGTTCAGAGATGGAAGAATATAATGGTTTGGTTGCTGCTAGATGTTATTTTGGGGATTATTCTAAAAATGAATGTTTTTTTCTGAGTTATCATTCACACCAGAGTGTAAGGATTATCATAAAGGAGAAAAAGTATGAAGAAAGTCAGATAAAAAAATGGTAAATACAAAATAATATGTGTATTTTGAAATTCCTTTAGCAGAAAATTAAGACTTTATACACCGAATGGGAACAGACAGATCAACAACTATGGAGCAATAAAACACCGATCTTAAATTCTATATTTAATTTAAAGACATTCTGGAGAAACTCATTTTAGCCCCTGCACTGGTTTGCAGAGTAAAACAACTCAACTGTTAGGAGTATGATGTTATAGGGCTTATTTTCTTCAACTTGATCATGATGTTTTATTTCTGTAAGTGCAGCATAGATGTAAAAATAAACAAACGTTTGTCAATTCAAACTCTCCACTATGGCGCAGTCAACCTGTATTAAGTTTATTAGAAGCAACTCGCTAAAAAAATTGCACAACCAATTATATAAGACAGTCACTGAAAACAGATAATAAACAAAGAAAACTTATTAAATAAGTGAAGATTTAATAGAAACCTTCAGTGCTGACTTTCTAAAAGCAATAAACCTTATCTTTTGTTGAGTTATGGCTATATATGCTGGATGCCACATAAGGCGAATGTGTGATGCTCTTTTTTTCATCTAAAAAAAAATCAAATAAAAACAATTCTTTATGCTGTTCTGTTTGTGCAGAATGAAGCGACATATTAATGTTTCTTCCTGAGCCACATTCTTTTCTACTCTGACAAGCCTCATGAGAGTTTTAACAGTTTATCAAAGGTGTTAACAAAACAAAACAGCGGGATAGGGAAGCAGAATCACCAGCTTAACAACCCCTGATCACACTCGGTTACAAAGAGGCAAGATAAAACCACAACAGTTGAGCCAAAGCATAAACCTGTAGCAGATTTATAACAGAAATACATGCAGTAATGGATCTTTGTATCAGTAGATTGTCGGTGAGTAAAGGGTAATTTTGCTCTCTTATCAAAGTGATGTGTTTATGGATTCATTAAAAGCATGTTTTACATGTAAAATGTGCTCAACCAAAACAAAGACCTATATTTACTTCTGTATTAGAATCAAAAATAAAAACAACAAAATGTGACAAGTTTTTTTCTTTTTTTATTATTATTCTTTTATTTTTGTTTTTTTTTCCCACAGAGACATCACTATGGTTTGGCAAACAGCATGGTAGCTCTGTGCCCCTCTGCAGTGCCAGGGGCTGCTTTTGCACTATAAATATGAACCCTGTTTGATTGTTGTCTATAAAGTTACAATAAACCATATCTGGTTCAAATAGCAAGTTGGACAGGTCAAAAAAGTTATAAGAAGTCAAAGATGTAAAGAATACAGAAAAAAATACTATTTATTACAGTAATAATATCATGAAAAGATCACTGTCAAATTCAATTTTGTGAATTGTAAACTGTTCTTGTCCAGACAGAGAAATTAACCGCTGATATTTTTAGCCCAAAAAAAAGTCAGATGTTGGTAAATAATAAATAATAGACGCTTTATTTTGTGTTTTTAGTCTGCAGACTGAGTGACTATCGTTTCTTATCCATTTCCACTTCCCATCACAGGGTCTGTGTGTAGTTGCGCGTACACGATGGCATGCACACGCACCCATTGATTGAAAATCGTATTTCCTTGATGCCCAAACGACACCTACCAGTGTGGCAGCCCCCTTCACAGCCCCGGGGTGAATTACATAAAGCTAATCAATGTTCTGGCTGCTATAAATTATTCAGGCTCTCCATCATCTATCAGAAGCCAGAACCTGGTACAGTCTGCACGGCACTGCGGAGGACCCTTGCCGGCCTCCTTCCCCCTCCCCGTCAATTTATTCGTGGAAAAACCTCAACCACATTTTCATCCCTTCTGTTTGCTCACTTTTTCTCATCCAGACGGTATGGCGGCAGGATCCGCCTTTACCTGGACGGAGGGAGAAGACGCCGAGCAGGTGGGTGACTGAGGAGGAAGTACCTACCATAAGTAATCATCCGCAGTCTGTTGCAGAACTAACACAAACCCCGTGGTTTTACCACGGAGAGCGCGTGGTTTTCCTGCATTTTGCAGCAAAGGATAGCGGATACCTGCAGCCGCTTACATGTTTTTATCTGTACCGCCACACACAGATCGCAGTATAAGAGCAATTTAGATAACTATCCAAACCCGCCTTTTCTATCTTCACCTCACTGAAACCATACGAGCTGCAGCCCAGGAGCTTAACATAGAAGAAAGCAGCGAAACGCCGAGCGACCCTCCCCACAGCCCCTCCCAGGATGTTTTCTCTGTGCACGGTGCACAGGGTTTTACTGACCTGATGCGTCTGGAGAGGGCGAGGCGGTGAAAGGGGTCCTGGCGAGTCTGCAGCCAAACCTCTGTGTGATGCTCGACCTATATCCCGTCTCTCTCTCCACCACCGCCACCACCAACACCCCCTCCTGCGCACTATTACCTCACAGCCTTCTCTTCGCTCCTCTAAGACGGGAGAGAGAGCATATGGCGACTCTGTGTGAATGAGAAAACATTTTGGTTTAAACATACGCTACAGGTGTATCTCCGAGCGCATGAATATTATGGAAATGTTCTTTTATTTCTCCAATTTCATTTAAAAACTCCCAGAAAGTGAGGATTGTTGACACGACTGAGGCTGTTTGCTCCCAGGCCACATGGACAATCTTAAAGGGACGTAAAAGATTTCAGAAGGAAAGAGGGCATCAGTCATTTGATATCTTATTACTAGATTAAATGTTTATCCCTTAGAAGTGAATGCCACTTTGTAAACCATCTAAGTTGTTTATTAACAGGACGGGGTTTTTCTTTACTGGATTTAATATTCTTTGATTCAAAGTATAAAATACTTTAGGTTTGATTAACTGATTAACTTTATTCCACACACCATCCTGTTCTGACTGAACATTACAACCAGCAGAAACAGGATCAATCTCAGAGCCAATAAATGAACATTTAGTGGTAAATTTGTCTCATTCGAACTTGGAAAAAAATCTGTTTTCTTCTCCTTCAATGTGTTAAATGGTTCCTTACCAATCACACTCAGACAGGTTATTTCAATGTCAAAGTTGGAGAAAAAAAGCATAACCAAGAAAATTTTGCAAGAGAATTTCATGCAATTGTCACAAATAAATGTTGAGTAAAAAGGCAAATAGCTAAACTTAACTTTGTTCATGGAAATATTTGGAATAAGGACAAATGATTACCAAGAGGTTATGTTTGCCATGCAGGTAATTGGCCTTACAAATAAATGTGCTTCCTGCGGTGGTAGAGCATGCGACATGGGCCTTTGTCTTAAATCCTGAACATATGCTGTAGGTCTTTCTCTAAATCAAACCCTTTTCTTTATGTTTATTAAATTTTGCAGTTAAAGTCCACTACAGCATTATAAAATAATACACAAAGAAGGTGATAAAACATATAAGAAGAAAATAAAAGCCAACCCCACAGGAAGTACAGAACACTTTTGCAAATGAATATGTATATATTTGAATGAATGAACAAATTTTTAAATTGTCAAATACCATTTGATGCCAGCTCATTACACATCCTCAGAGCAGTTACAAGGAAATTCAGTTAGCTGTAAGTTTACGTGTAGCTTTTGGCATATTAAGGAGCTGTTGGTCAGCAGACCTAAGGGAGCTTTAGGGACTCGGAGAGCCGAAAGGCTGCCTATCCATAAGAGATTTAGAAACAAAATAATGGCTAACAAACAGTGACATTAAAAAAGGGGTGATGTCCTCAGACTTCCTTGTTTTTGTAAGGACCATTTTTTTAGTATGCAGGCACCTAATAGATGTATTACTAATTCCTAAATATAATGTGTTACTAGTGATCCAGTCTGGGTGTAATAAAAGCATGGATAACTGTCTCAAACAGCTGCTTTAGAAGTAAGGGCTTTATTCTGGCTAACCCTCAGATGGAAGAAACTGGTTTTCACATCTCTAATTTGACTGTCAAGTTTCAGGTCTTCAACCATCTTAACTACTTGGTCTGTTATGATTGGCCTAACAAGCTAAGTAAAGTTGTCAAGATTTATAGTGGTGGTTTCTGATGTAGCGACAGTAGATACTCACTTGCATGGTGTTGTTGACTCTACCACAATCCCTCACACTGAGCATGCATGCGGTGACAGGGGAGAGAAAAGGCTCAATTTTGACAGGAATACCAGGGTGTGTAAATAGCCATCTGCCAAGATTATTTCTAGAGGAATTTGAAAGAGACTGTGCTTATTTTGCTTGTTTACAAGAGTAAAAGGAGAAAAGCATTTTTAAACACAAATCATTACTCATAACTTTGAAACACAAATCATAACAGTTGTAAGCATGGTGGGGGAGGGTTGATGATCTGGGTCATGAAGAGAACAAACCTGCTTACCAGATTGTTGATACAACTAATGTTTACAAAAGTTTGATCATTAATCTATGCTGTTTACTTCAGTGTTAATGATATAATCTTTTTTTTCCCATGAAAGTTATCACTGCATTCCAGAGTTAGGTAAAAGATTATTTAAAGTGCCTGTCAGAAGTACCAAAAATGCTCACCGAAATTACCTATAAAACACATAATAGCTGATTACTTGAGGTTTTACAAGCTGAGCAGTTGTTCGAAGGAACTCACCTCCATATATACTATGTTAGAAAGTAGATAGAGGGCCATAAAACGTCTCTTGAGTCACTACTTGAATGTCAAACTCTGATAGCCAGTAGAGTTATTGGAAATGAAATCAGCTATAGAAGAAGAATAGGTCGCTCCAGCTCAACTCAGTTTATAATTCAATAAAAGCAGCAGAACACTATCCAGAAGTTGAGGCAGACCAGATGCTCAGGGAGCAGACGGCGCTTTAGTGCTTCATAAATAAAAAGTTGGGCTGCCACTGCATTCAGGTGTCAACAGCTTTCAGAGCGTAGCTGGAGGCTGCTGACGTAAAGCCTGCTGGAACACTAATGCAGTCATTGTTAAAGTGTCATTACCAGCCTCATTTATCATCATTCAAACACACATGGTGCGCGTACAAATGCTGAGCAAACAGACAGGACAGGTGCTGTGTGCTGCACATCACTCTAGCAACGAGCCCAGATGAAAAACAATCCCAGAGCACAGAGTTTACAGTGAACTGCATAATGTAAGAGCAAAACAACAGCATGATGATTGTTTGCCTGGTGGGAAGGCTGGGGTATAAGTTCAGTGACAGACTCTCAGAATTTGGATTCATTTTAAGGTTTTATTCTTTAGTAATAGATTTTACATATTTGGCAAACTATTTGTTTTCATGTCGCAAACTGAATTCCATGCATGTGCCTCAGGCTTTCCAACTTATGGAGGCCCCTTGCCTCAAATTATCTTTACATTGTCTTTTGGCTTATAGTATTCATTTAATGTTTGGCGGTTTGTTTTTGTTTGCTTGTTTTTGTAGTTTGACACTAAAATTATATATTTGTAACGAAAAGCATTGTAAAAAAAGCCTAACAATTAGGTAGAGGTCTGCCATAGAAAACTAAGCCTAGATTGAGGAAAAAAAATGTTACATTGGTTTCTCTAGATCAGGGGTGTCAAAGTGGTTCCAGAAAGGGCCGTGTGGCTGCTGGTTTTCTTTCCACCCAAGCAGTAG
>JAUZNJ010034922.1:0-12483 GCA_034780135.1 Jordanella pulchra | reverse complement strand
ACGACACTTTGCTCCAGACTCATGTTGAAGACTCTGTGTATGACTCCACACAGCTCATCCGCACAGGACTTGAGGAGACATGAGGTGGTATTTATAAAGAAATACTAAAAAGATGAACGATTACAGCTATTTTTGTGAATTAGCTTTTGAGTGCTTTTTTAGTGCCATTGTTTTGTGCGAGGCAACCCCTAAAAGTTTGGAAAGAGAACCCCAGTAGGTTTCCCAAAATTAAATGTTTAAAGTCTTTTGGAACCAACAACAGTCCTGCTTCCTTTATTTCTCTCTGGTCATTTGAATCAACTGAAGAACTACATACAGGCTGATCAGAGGGATCTTTGCGCACTATTCTAAAATGTTAGAAGGTGTTTTATATATATATTTTATATTTAGATTTTTTTTAGTTTTGTCTCTTATTTATATGCTCAGCAGAACTAAGCTGCTACCATTCTCATTCTCATTTAACACAAAGAATCGTTTTTTTAATCTTCTAAATGTCACATTTCCAACTTTGAAAGGTTAACTTATTTTTGAATGTTCATTGTGTAGAAAATAGTTTTTTTTTTTACTCACACTGCTGAGCTACTGAAAGGCTTAGAAGTACATCTGCTGAATGCCAGATGTGTCACATTCTGCCGAGGCTCAGTGTACTGGAACCATAACATATGGGTTTGAAATAAATGTTTTGTTTTGTTTTTTATTAATTAATAGTTGATCTGCAATTCATGTTTCCCTTGCACTATGCAAAACAATATTTTTTTGTTGTTTCTTTACCGAATCAATTATGTATTTTGTTTAATCCCAAAATTGTATTTAAAAGAGCTTCTAAAGAGCGGACAAAATGGAGAACATTTAGTTGTTTGTGTCAATAACAATAACAATTTAACTCGAACACATGGAGCTGATACAGAGAGAGACTTTTTTAAAAAATATTTTCTTTTTCGATGGATCATTTGTGGATGTTCTTCTTTTTATTGACAGTTTTTTTTTTGTTTTAATTTAAACATTTAGCATCCAGGAACTTTTGATTTAAAGACAGACTGGGGTACACCCAAACATTGTCTTTTGCTATATGTACAGTTGGGGCTTTCAAAAGAAGATCTCGCATTTTATTTTTCCTGGGAAGATACAAAAAATATTTTCTAGACTGACAAAATGGAAAACACTCTTCCCAAAAAGTTAGCAAAACTTCTGCACCTTTAATGGTAATGTGTTATACCCTTTTTTAATGATAGAAAGGAGCAAATGACTAAAAATAATTGTGAAAGGAGCAAAAAACAACAACAAAAATCAACTGATGTTTTTGTGGAGGTTTTGAACCCAGGTTTTTTGGGATGAGTGACTCATCACATGGGACCCAACCAAGAAAGTGACCCCATTAAACAAAGTAATACCAGGCCCGATCTAACTATTATTATTATTAAAATATTAATCAGAAATGTTGACTTAAAGGTCTGCCTTTTGGAAACAATGGCAAACTTGACATTGGAAAGATAAGCGCTCAGCTGGAGACATGTGAAACAAGGGAACAAATGAGGAGAAACTACAACTGTACGATGATTGGCTGCACAGTTTGGATCAAATGATTGTTTTGAATATAAAGAACTAGAATAGCCCAGCAGCATGTAGCAACTAAGAAAGAGTTTCAGTTTAAGCACCGATTCCCATGTGAGGGAATTTTAAGCTGCTTTATCACTTCCTGAGATACGTTTCCATCTCAGTTTTTCCACAGCAGAGTCCTTAAATGTTGTTGTTTCCCATTTTACTTTTCTAGTTTTGCACATGCTATGCATAAGCTCTTCGCACCGTACACGGTGAGGAAAAGAAATGCTAATTTTACAATTAACTTTTCTGTAATTAGTATGGAAAGGTAATTGCAGCGGATGTGCAATTAGCATTATGTAAAGTGCTTTTCCCCAGACGTAGGGGCCAATCAGTTTGCCCCTTTTACCTTCTCTGTGCTGTAAATGATTCTGGAGATGCTCAGCTCCAAACACCAGCGAACTTCCTGCTCTCCCTTCCTCTCCAGTGAGTGCGATTCAGAAAGCTGAATCGGTTGGGGTCACATGCTCTGGTGGGTAGGAGGTTTCAGGAAGTTTCTTTATGCATCTCCTTTTTATTTGCCAGTGAATATGAACGGAGAGAAGAGGGAAATCACTGTCATAGCAGCCGTTGCAACACAAAGCCTCCTGATTGCATTTTGGACTCAGACACGCTTTTTTTTTTTTCCTACAGGGAAAGCAAATGTTCCTGCACAGCATGACTGACTCATTGCCTGATTTTCCTCTCTCTACCCTCGCTGCTCATACTTTTTAAATCCAGCTTTAGTTCTCATCATTTTTTCATTCTATCTTTATGCTTCTAAGCTTATAGTGGGATTGATGAATACAGTTATCAGTGACTGGCCATTAGAAATAAGAAAAAGTTGCTTCTTTATTCTCAAGATCAGCTGCTTGTTGTTTAAAACTTTTGATAATTATTTTTATTATTTCAGGTTTTAAACATCAGAACGTCACTATATCACACCTTTTTCAACTACTGGACAGCAATAAAGATGGCAGGTATGTAACTGGAGATTAAACTTTTTTTAAAATGTTTTTTAAAGCCTGGAAAATATATTAAATTCAACCTTTGGCCTCTGCTCTGTGCCAGGCCTATCCTACACAAGTCATACACAGTTCTTTTATACTGTAGAATCTGTTCTACCTTTTCACATGGTACATATTGTGTTTATTAAAAATATTAAACAGTATGAAGACAATTTATCCTATAGGTCAATAGGATAATTATGTCATTGTATTGATATATTATCAGTCTTTCTGATGAAATATGATAAAACAATATAAAGGCGTTAGTGCCTGTATTTGATTTCACAGCTTTGGAACATTGCTAATAAAGAAAATACATTTGAAAACAACATTTTTTTTTCAGTTTTTTCTTTTTTTTTTTCAAATTTCAAATTAATTTTGTTTAACCTGTTTTATTAACCTGAGTTCAGTTTTATAAGCCATGGTAAAAATTTTACCTGACCTCCAAATACAGAAATATGACCTGTTGGAGAACATGTGGTAGGCTGAAATATCTAAAAAGGCATTAAATCAGGGACTGCTCTAGAGAAAGTGGAGATAAGCTAAGAACCTTGGTCATTATAGGTAGGGTAGAGAGGGTTGCATTTCTATTTCTAAAGCTTTATTACTTAAACAAACCAGTAAGAAACCTTGCTTAACTCGATTAAGCTCAGTGTTCATGATTCTGCATTAGGAAGCACAAAAATGGCATCCAGAATCCAAACTCACAGCTGACCTGAATTAACATTATCTATTTCTGTGATACCATCATACCATATGTTACTGGAGTCTCCAAAAAACTAAGGAGGATCTTTATAACCAGCACCGGATCACTGTGCACTTCAAACCCAGAAACAGCCAGAGAGAAAAACTGGTTCACCCCAAAGATAAGACAAGACTGACAACGTGGTTTACGCTGTTCAGTGTAGTAAAGAATGCACAGACCTGTACATTGGAGAGACCAAACAACCTCTGCACAGGTGCATGGCTCAACACAGGAGGTCTAACTCCCCAGGACAGGACTCAGCTGTTCACCTACACCTGAAGAACAGAGGAAACTCTTTAGAGGACGACAATGTCCATATTCTAGCCAAGGAAGACAGATGGTTTTGGGGGGGGGGGGGGGGTCAAAGAAGCCATCTTTGTTAACCGGGAAAAGCCTCCCTTAACAGAGGAGCTGGTCTCAGGCACACAGTTTTAATAGGAACTATACCCAGAAGATTCACCTCCCACCTGCCTTTACACTCCAAAGAGGCATGTGACCAAAACCACTCTGAGTTAATGACCCATCAGAACCTCCCTAATAACCATCAACACCCCCATGTGCTCTATGGGCATCCAGTAGAAGGGACCTGAGCCAGCTTTTATTTTTGCTTCCCCTCCTAATTATTTCGTTACACCTACACTATATCAGTATCAATGCTCTCCAGCATCAGTTAGGACTGAAGAAGCCGCTTGGAGGAGAAGAGAAATGTCTTCAAGAAACCTTTGCTTCCAGTTGCCTAAACAAAAGTTTCCTAGTATGGGGGTTACGTCATGCTGGAAAATGTTTTCACAGAAAAGGGATCTACTAGTTCAGTCTGCTTGAAGGCCATATGTGTTATTCTTCCACTGAAACTGTTTCTTTCCTTGTCAATGAAAAAAAGCCTTTCTCTCCTTTTATTTAGTTAACTATAAATAAATGAAAAAAAAAACATTAAAGAAGTTTTAAGAACATTTTCCATCTCCTGCTCTATTAATTTTAGCAACAGGCTTAAATGTGTGGGGTTATAAAAAGATCAGGAAGGTTGACTGTTTTCAGTCTTTTTTTATGTTTCTTTGGTACGTTTTCACCAGCTATTGATCTACTTTCCTTAATTTTCTTCCTAAAGTTTACCTTGGACACCACTGAACACCACTGAATTGAGACTGACCATGCAGGAGACCTTGCAGGAATCATAAGGAAGCTGTGCAGCATTTAAGTATCTCCTTTCTGCTAGTGTGGAAAGGTAGCTTTTGAAATATCAGGATACAAAATACTTTAGTAAATCGAAAGTAAATAAAGTCTGGTAAAGTAAAAGAAATGAATGGTGAAAAAAAACCCTTCAAATACAGACATACTTTTTAAATTGGTTATCTCACTCAGTTGCCTGCTCAATTTGACTCTCGTTTTTTTAACTCTGTAAACCAAGTTAAAGTTTGAGTCCATTTAACCAATACTTTATGCACATTGCTATTAATTTGATTAAATACCTTTTCTTTCTTTTTGATCAGCAACAACCTCTTCTTCAAAAACATTTTGAGTTGACAGTTTTATGTATTAAATCTTCTCACCTTTCACTTTTGAACCACATTTTTTTTAAATAAAGAAGGCATGGGTTCTCTGTGAATACTTCACGTTTCTCCCACATTTCCAAACAAAACCTGTCTAACATATAAACCACTTTTTTCATTGCCTGTGTTGTTAAATAGTAGCAGTTACAGATGGTACCTTGTTAGTTTTAGCTGCTTTGTTTTAGTTCTTGCTCTCTAATTTTCCCTCAATCTGGGTTGACATAACTTGCAAACCATGTACGGCGTTGTATGTTGTCGGCCATCTTCAATTAATCACCTTAAAGCTAATCTCAGAAAATGGAATCTATTTGGAAATATGTTTCTAGACTGTAAACCATCTGGAAGACATAGCAAATGATCTACCGTCCAACAGTTCTACCTTTTCTACATCATAAACTAACACAAAGGTCTTGGTATGATGGATCAGGTGTGCTATAAAATACATGCATGTAACAACGACTTCCTAATGCAGCTTTCTTTAATGAGAAAGCCACACTTGCATATGCTCTGGTCTCCCTTCACAGCCTGGAAATCCTCCTAAGGGATCCAGCTATACAATGAGGACAGTTTTGGAGCAGTAAGTTGTCATAACCTGGTCCAGGGTAACTAAAAAAGTTGGAAAAGGACATTATATATTAATGTTTATTTAGAAAAATACAATAAAATAAACAATTTTATATATAAACTGAAAAGAACTGAACCTGTGAAATAAAAAGGTGAAGTTAATCAAACTAAACCGAGACCACAGGGTCAAAGCAAAAACCAAGAAAATCTTATAAGACTCCAAGACTTGTATGGCAACCGGTGACCAGCAGGTGACGAGTTAAACTAAATTAATAGTACAAGCAGCAACACACGGAGAAGAACCAAGCCTGTCAAATAAAGACGTTAACCAAACTAAACCGAGACCAACCAAACCCAACTGCATTGAACTAAAGCAAGAAACCCAGGAGGACAAGAATGATAGGCTCTGGGCGACAATCACAATAATATAGAACCAAGAACAATACTGATTTAAAACTAGAAGCAGTACAGTGGTTAAACACGAGGAGGGTGCCAACACACAGTATTAGACACAAAAGGATCTCAACAGGAGCACAGTCGATTGCCAAATTAACGCCTGGGACATGGAGACGGCACTATATGACATTCATGTGTACAGTCGGCAAAAAGCAATTTTCATGTGAGTTGCATTTTAAGCAGACTCATTAAGCTGAAATATCTGCACATGGTTTACATTTGTAGGAAGAAACTGTCTGTCTCTGTCAGCTAACAGGCTATTTTGAGCTAGTAATCGTTATGCACTACCTGTCGTGATGTTGATATAAATAAGGCAGAAGGTGAAGGGATTGTGTTTTTATTCCATACATTACAGTTTAGGTCCTGTAACTCTCTCCAAAGTGTCAACCTTCATTTAGTTGCTTCTCTGATAAATGCTGCGTCACAAATTATTCCTAATGCTTGCTGTTGCCTGGCAATTTGCTTCCTTGATTAGCATGCCTGCTGCATTCCTTTTATGTTGTACAAAAAAGTTATTTGTCTGACTTTGTCCCTGATGACACTTAACTAAACGTTCCCTAATTCTTAATCTGCTTCATTGGAATTGCTAATTATGTTTAATGCAGATTCACAGATAATTATTCTCTCATTTATACTGTGAAGTAATCTCATTTTCGTGTCCATTTAGTCACCAATAATTGCTTCATGACAAAGGCTGGAATCATTTATTTTCATAAAGGTTTGAACACATTTTAAATCACATAAAGGAATTGCTGCAAAACATCTTTATTATAACCGATAATGAGTTTGGATATAAATGAATACAGTGTAAATATTTAATCCGAATCTTGAACAGGTTGTTGTAAATTGCCTATCTGAAAACTTCTTAAGGAGAGGGTTCATAATTGACTGAAACTTAGAATTGGATTTTGGAAAGCATGAATAGGGGGCATCTTTACAGCTCTCATTTGGAATCCTTTCCTGAGACTCTACCAGAATTGCAGGAATAGCCCCCAGGATCATAGGAGTATTCACAGCTCTCTATCACATTATGGGTGACTTCACTCTTCAAGTAGGCTAAAGTTAGCTTTCTCTGCAGGGTTACTCAACTTAAAGATAGTATGAGAAGCGACATAAGTAGTTCTGATAAGAAGGGATAAAAAAAAGAGCTACAAAAAATATCCAAAATGAATACCAGTTTTGAAAAAAAGTGATTTACATCACATTATGCTTTTCCAAAAATGGCAATTGCTGACCAGGTGAAACTCTTGTCATAGATGTGTTTCAGATTCAAGTTTGGGGTCTGAATGGTCCATGCCAAAATATCCTTATATAACATAAACCAAAGTATGGAGGGAAAAAAAAATCAAACATAAAGGTGCCTTACAAAAGAGGGTTGACAATTTTTTTGAAGCAGAGCAAAAGGTTGCAGTGTAGAGACAAGCAAGCAGGTTGTTACAACAAAGACTCAAGCAAATTTCTACCAATATCTCCAAGTTACAACAGCTCTAACTGACCATCAAAAAATGTTTAATAAATCTTTATACCTTTGTTGATTTTCAATAAATGCTGATTTTTTTTTTTGGAAGGTCCCTTGTTGTACACTAAGAAAATCAAAGCTGTTGCCAATCATGTCCACTGAGCATTAAGTGTACACAGTGCCAATATGTCAGGCTATACTCATTCAACCAAGTATTCTGATTTACATAGAAATAATTGTCAGTTTATTATACAAAAAAACATGTTCTGCAGATATGAATAGTTTATTTTTAGTTTTATTGTCATTCTGGTGTTCACCAACGTAATCTGATGGCCCAGATGTGAGTAAAGTATTGCAAAACAGTCAAATAAAATTGTGCAGTGTTTATTTCTGATATGTTATATGTTTGAAAATGTATAAAATAATATTCGGTTCAAAAACTGGTAATTAATTTTTAACAATGCATTTCAATATAAAAGCATTTACTCCATCACAGATGTTTATCACTTTTAGTTTCAAATGCTTTTAACCAAAAACGTATCACTGACTGATGCAGCCTTTGTTTTTACACAGCCATAGGGTGTGAGATATGAATATCCTTGGCGACAAGGTTAAAATGTTTATGAAATAGAGTAGAAGTTGTTTTAAAATGTTAAAGAATATATCGGGCTGTCTTCCCTGGCCAAATTTTCTACATTTTCCTATCAAAATTTAAACCCATTGAAGAATTCACTGAAAACTGGTAAGATGCTGTGAATTCATAACCTTTACGTGGATCTGTAATGTTCATTTAAACACCTTCATTGGTGAGTTGATTTAAAAGGTGTGACATATTTTTTTAAATATATTTTCAAGATCTGTATAAGCATAGATAAATAGAATACAAAAACGATACTTGTATATTCAAATTCCTAATAATCTAAACATTATATCCATCTCACTGTTGAGCCATCAGTCTATCCGTCTATCAATCTTCTGTTGATTTAAAACCAAATCTCTCTTTTCTTAACAATTATATTTAAAACTGGCTGAGAACTCTGGAAGCTTTAGTCTAAAAACCCATCTAAAAAAATCTGTAGGAATGTAGGAATCCTACATTTTGAGGTGGAGGGACTCCCTCAAACTTCGGTTATGAGGTAAATTCAGGTCTTTCTTAATGATAATTTCATCCCAAACCGTTCCATGCAGCACACATAGCCAGCGTAACCCACTGTGCCAGCTGGCAGGCAGTTGGCAGCCCATTTCAGGATTAACTGGTACTAGTACGCTGGCCTATAAATAGAGTCTACCAACTGCTTCAGGAAATGAACCATGATGGAGCCTCCCAAAGGCCCACGAACAGGATGTGCTTTTTATCCTCTCCCCCTCTGCATGGATTTATCACCGCGTACATCTGTGAGTTCCATGATACTCATTACCGACTTTCTCAGGGAAGCCTACAAAAGGATACGCATTGCAAAACTCCTGCTCTTATGCTTCAGTGGTCTATATACGTGTGTATAAATGCCCTGCATGATTGGAGCCAAAGCCAATTTACTTCACAGCGGATTTTCAGAGCCGCTGTTCTGCAGCCTCTGTGCAGCTCTCACAATGGTGAAAGGCATTGTTTCTCTCCAGCACTTACCCTAAGCATTGATCTTCTGTAGGCTGAACACACTATTTGCTTTGTATGTTTGCCTGCTCTTTCACTTTTGATGCGCTCCGGGGATTGATTCTGGCTATGCAGTCATTATCTGTGCTCAGAGGGGGCAGTTTAGACGCAACCTCTGGAAGGAGGACACAAGCATGGAAAAATGGTTAATGACAAGAGTTTAGTGTTGTGGAAAAAAGAAATGTCGTGTGTGTAACTATAAAAAAAAAATCTTTGCATTGTGAAAGCAGGACAAAGGTATGGATAATGTTACTTGCTTATGTAAAACATTCATTTATTAGCTGTTAATTGGTTTGTTAAACTTTAGGTTTTAATATAATTTGAAATGTCTGCTGTGGTTATGCATTTTTAAAATGAAGCCGTTTGTCTCTGTACTGGATACGGTCTTCTAATGTTTGACACATCAAGATGAATCAACCATACTACCTGATGGAATACTACTATAATATTTGTTGTTGTTTGTTTTAACCCCTTTAGTATATCGGTGGATGAAATCAAAGCTAAAGTGGTGCTTGTCCATGATGAGAAGCGTGTTCTCTCTGAGGAAGAAGCACGGGTGAGTTATTTATAAAGTTCAGCAACAAAGTTTTCTTCAAGGTCTTTTAAGATTTTTCAGGGAGCCTGGTCTTTGGGTGGGCTGTTTGGGTTTAGGTTGTTGTTTGATTATTTTTCTGCAGTAAAATCCTCTATGTGTTTTGTTTTTATAAAATGAAAAAAATCTAAACTGTAGCCAACATTTATTATTTTACACTGCTGTTCATTTAACATTTTAGCGATTCTTTTTTTTTTCAGTGGTTACAAAAAATAAAACTTTTTAATAACTGCTACCGTGTAAACATGATGGGAAAAGGTTAAGCAGTAATAAGAATAAACATAAAATCACACTTTTTCTAGGTAATTGTAGATTTTATGCTATTGGTATTGATTTTCTTCTAGTCTACTGCACCTAAGGTTACAAGACAACACTTTGATTGGGGCACCTCTAATTATTAGATCTGGATCAAAACCAGCTGCTGATTGAGACAGGATTTCTACACAAAGGATCAGACTTGTAAATCTGTAGGTTAGGTTCAAAAAAATGTCCCATAGATTGAGATTAACTGTAAGATCGTACTTAATATTGTTTAAAGCTAAAACACACTCTTCTAATAATTATGTTGTTAAAGCTAAATAATCATTTAATCATTTCTGATTAAATTAACAACTAATGTCTATATAAATATTTCGTTTAAAAATTAACATTTTTTTGTTATAGGCCAAATTTGACATTTTATGCAGACCATAAAACCCCCTGAAACAAAGCAAGCCTTAAGGCAAATTCAAATACCAAAAAACCTATGTGGGATAGATTGCCAATTACAACATGAAAAAATATTAAAGCCCTTATTTTTTATTATGTTTATATCTGGATATTTTCCTTGAAATCTGATATTAAATCAAGTAAAACTTTTTTCATCTGAAATCAGTTGGCAATAGCAAACATTTTCAAAATTCTAAATATAGCTTGTTTTATTGATGACCTTCTTTAAGGTCAGAAGTTTTTAGTAACCAAGAGCATAACGCCTTCCAACAATTAATGAAAGCCTTAATGTGTTATGGCTTTGTAACCATCTGATAAATTGAATAACAAAGTGTGAGTTAAACGGTGGCAAACCTTAAACTCATGTTGTTTGATACTATGGAAGAATCAAAAGAAAACAGGGAAGCTACCAGGAAGAAAAAGCAGATCTCTCATTCTGGTTTTCCTTTTCAAGGATCGGTTGGTTAAAGGCGCCTCCCACAGATTTTCAAACAGTCATAGGTCAATATAAACAGCATAGAAATCTCTTGCCATCATAGTTTTTAGAAACACTACAGGTTTTGTGTTTCAGAGATGAATGTGTTCTGATTTGATTTGGTATAAAAAAAATAACAGCAGAACAAAAGGAAAAGACCTTATAATGCTGCTGAAACTGTGAAAAGTGTCAATATTAACAGTGAACAAAATCTACTTTGGCTGAAAAGCCGCTCAACGAGGAAGAAGCCAATACTAAAACAAAAAAAACAAAAAAAGAAATTAAAAATACTTGGGTGTGGCGGGGGAATTTGGAGGAGAGATAAAACATGCAAAGAAAAACCTTTGAAACCAAAGAAAACCACTCCAACATCAGGGCCGTGAAATAAATTTCACTGTGAGGAGAGAACGTTATGTATGTGAATATATCGATGCAAGGAAATTGAATATTGATGCAAGAACATTAACATTTAGGTTTAAATGGGCCTTTCAAATGAAAAATGACATAACTTCAAGAGTTTTTCTTTTGCATATCCTGTTTACTTACAAAACTAAATAAGGAATGAAGGACAATAGGGCTGGTTTTGTTGTGGTCATCACAAGTCCATAATCTCAGTCTTGTAGAAAATGTACTAAGAGACATGAGAAGGTGGATGTTAGTGAAGTGTCAGTTTTATTGTCTGGACAAAACGGTTGAAACGCAACTCGCATTGAGAAAAACTTTTTTAAAGCAGACCGAACTTGAAAGTAGGAAAAAAATCTCCTAGAATTAAAGAATAAATAATTTCGGTAAACTTGGCTTTGCATTTAAATTTCTGTTTTGAAGTGCATGAAGGTATGAAATAGTTTATTTACAGGTAAGAAATGGGAGTTGAAGTAGAAACTGGCCTCTTGGGACCAGCTGGCTGAGGGAGGGACTGATCAGAAGCCTCCTGAAAGCACCAACAACAAGAATGGATTGCGATCTTCCTCTTCTGTTCGCTTTTGAAAAACAGAGTTGTTGTTTTTTAGGATCCATTTTTTATATAAAAACAAAACTGAAGTATCTTTTAGAGCAGATTTTCTAACCCGAGCTGCCTTGATGGAAGATTAAATGCGCTTGTAGGAAATGTATCTTCAGCTCTGCGTCTGTTTACCTTGTGTTTTTTTTTTTAAGAGCGCCGAGGTGGTTTAAAGTGGGAGTGACTCAAAATTACAAGCTGTGTTTTTTATTTTTTTCTTTCATTTTATTTTGGTAAAAAAAAATCTTTCTGGTTACCTATGTTTGAGTGTTTGTACAAGTAGATTCTCTCTTTACTCTTTGCAACTCCCTCGAGCTGTTTTTGTACAAGATTGTGAATGTTTGGTTTACTTAATAAGACTTTTTGATCCTTCCTCTTACAAGGCAGTACATATCAAGATGTCTGTGTGCAAACAAAAATGGTCGTTCTTTCCTTTTTTTGTTTTCCTTTGTAAATTAAGAACATGTACATGATGCCCCTCCACACACACCCACACACACATTTCGTATTTCTATCTATAATAAGACTTACATTCACAGTTATTACATTTATGTCGAACCCTGAGATTTATCCAAAGCATAACTATACCTTCCTAACCCTTAACCTTAAACTACCGTATTTTCCCGACCATAAGGCACATACAAAAGTCTTTTTTTTCTCTCAAAATGTGAGGCGCGCCCTTTAGGGCGGTGCGCCCTTTG